>JAODUK010014527.1:0-27833 GCA_027564635.1 Typhlichthys eigenmanni | reverse complement strand
TAATTTACCTAGGCTATTGAATGGGTCACCAAAACAATTGCCCTCCCAAATTTTTGGAGCAGGAGCCGTCACTGCTAAGCATGCAGTTGATGCCAAAAAGAAGTAACTGCACTCATGCCCTTTTGACATTGAAAATGCATATTTGCAAAGCATGTAGTAGGGATTTTATATTATTATTTTATCACAGTAGATTGCTATTTCTTTTAAACTGTATGTAATGCTTTGTTCTCGTCAGATGGGCCCATGCATTTATATGAAATGCCAAAAAGGCACGTGAATTTAGAAATGTTGTTCTTGCCCTCCTGTAAAGTTCAAGAAATGTCACACACTGGTTCTCACCCCTCATGTAAAAATAAGCACCGGTTGTTTGAAAAACCCCAACCTCATATGAATGAATACGTGACAGAGTATAGGAGGAAATGTAAAACCTTTTAATATTTAATTAAGTCACAGTGGGGAAGGGGGAAAGGGGTACACAAATTATATATCATCATATAATCATTTATATCATCATTTGGTAAGTAACACCTGACCCAGAGGCAAAGTGTTATTAGCATGGACTCCTGGCCCATTCCACATAAGACTGGATTGTCTGGACTCATTCTTGGGCTCTAACCATGATGATACTGATGGAGCAACAGGGGAGCATTAACTTTAATCTACACACACAAATGCAACACAAAATGTACCCTCCACAAAAACTGGAAAATGTAAAACAAAACAAAAAACAAGAACAGGCACACAGGGTAAATGAAACCATTTGTGAAAGTAATTAAATGACTAATTAAATACTCACTTGACTGACTGCTCTAGTGCACCTACCTACTAAAACACATGATTTGACACTTGCCATGCATACACAAGGTTCAGTAGGCAAGATCAATGTCCACAACAGTTAAATAAAATATATATACCTGTGCAAAGACAGGTGCAGCTTTACAAGTTATTAATTAAAATTATATATATATACAGTATATATAATTAAAAAAGCAGCCACTGGTAATGGGGAGGATAAAATTACTCAAAGTCACGATTCACAAAATACTCCCAACATCACAAATGTACAGTATTTCCGAAACAGAACAAAAGCAGAGTGCTTGTGCGATGCGTGTAGGAACGTCTAAAAAGTGCTTACAGTAAACGGTGTGCTTTGCTTAGATCCAGGTCAAACGCAAGCCTCAGACTCACCTTACTGCAATAAAGCTGGTTTGAAATGGATTTATGTTCACATTCAACTGTTTGTTCAAGTCATGTAAAAAATAACAACAAAAAACATGATTGAAACCATTAAGCAAACTGACAAAAAAACATTTGCCCAGTGAGAGAATATTGGATTTTATATACTGCAAGTTCTGTGATATCTTCCAAGTAACGTTGTAATATTGAAATGCTTTAAACCAAATATTTACAGTGGTGTGAATACATGTCCTACAGCTCTTACACAGTATATAACAACCAGGCTTACATTAAGTTTGAACAGCATATTCTATCATAGGATAAATGTAACACGGACATTACAGTTTACCAACTACAATGATCATGCACTCAAATCTGAGATGAGCAATACTGCATTACCATTCATCTCTCACACACACACACAGCGATTAGTGGGAGCAGTCATTTCTGTGACAACGCCACATAAATAGGCATGACTGTCTGCAGTTCAAGGCCCCCAGTACCCCTAATAACACTGCATGGAAGGACCTCTTCATCCACCTAATCTCTCCTCCGTCCCTATACTCCCTCTGAGGTGAGCATTTCTCCGCAGCCAAAAGGCCTATGGACGTACAGTGTTCGTGCGGTACACCTCTCAGCCTCACCCACTCCTCTCCCAGTTCCTCGTGGGAGGCCAGGAGAGATCGCCCGGGGAGGAAGGGGGCTCCAAAAGCCTACCGGCTGTCCAGGCCATTTATGGATTTCTTCTTTCCTGATGTCTTCTTTCCTCTCTGTCTGAAGGAAGGACCATCACTGTCCTTCTCCCCTGTATAGCACAACGAAACACTTTAAATAGCCTCTCTTTGTTGTTTGGAACAGTGTGTGTCTGGGGGGTTCAATGTGTCACCACTAGAGGTCAGCCATTCACAGTTATAAAAATAAATACCTATACATACATACATGCATACATACACATATATATACACACACACATACACACACCGGTACATACATATATATTTTTTGTTGTAAAACAATAAATAAAAAAATAAAAAAAATATATATATATATATCTCAAAAATGTCACCATGTGAAATTCCCCTCTATAAATGAGATACAAAAAAACAATCATAACTGGTCATTTCCCATTTCAATTTAAAGGCAGTTGGCATTTTTACACACAGGTGGACTCTATTAACCAATTAGGTGACTTCTGAAGGCAATTGGTTGCAACATATTTTATTTAAGGGTATCAGAGTAAAGGGAGCTGGACACGCCACACTTTATAGTTTTTTATTTGTAAAAACAATTGAAAGCCATGTACTGTATAATTTTCCTTCGTACTTCACAATTATGCGCAACTTTGTGCTGGTCTATCACATAAAATCCCACAAAAAATAATTTGCGTTTGTTGTTGTAACAAAATGTAGAAAAGTTCAAGGGGTATGAATACTTTTGCAAGCCACTGTATATAAACACACACTGTATACCACACACACAGTGTATATAGACAAGCACACATACATGCATATATGGAAAAATAACGTACCGTTAAACCCTTCGGGCACATAGTCACTGGATTCGGTATAGTTGCCGTCATCACATTCAGAGTAGCTCTATTAAAAGGAGGTGAGGACACGAGGAACAGCATTAATGTGCATGGGAGAAGGCAGGCACAGCAGCCACCAGAGCCCAGACACCGACTCAGTAACTTTGGAACGATGGTCTGAATATATTAGTGTAGATACCTTTTCTCGTGGGCCATAATTCTCTGCGTACCACACCATTCCATACAGGCAAAGGAATGTAATGAAGGCCTGAGAACAAACGCAGCAGAGACAGGTGTTTGTAAAGCATGCCTGGAGTCGGCAAACAGTGGTTAAATATAATTTAAATAGTGATCCACAGAGCCATGGAAATAACAGTTACGCCAAACAGAAGTTCGAAATTGTCAACCGTCGCATGGTTGAGAGGCTAAACCTATAGCATAATAGTTCCAGGAAGTGCTTAGTGGGCAGTTGGAAACTTTAAATATCTATGCAGATATAGAACTTCATTTTTTGGTAATTAGTAGTCAATAAGTGCACCGATTTACATTTAATATAAAATGTATGTGGTACTTTTGGTATTTAGGCTAACTTTTAGAACTATTTTGAGGCTCCACGATCCTTTGTTAACGGAGATGGCGCAACTCTCTCTCTACATGGTTCTGGTGATCCATAACAAATTCATGAGAACAAACTTTATTGGTGGTGTCAGCAATTCGCTAGCTGTTTGTTCTGTGTGCGCACTGAAAAAACAATACAGTTTCTACACAGCCCAAGCTCTGCAAATGCAAACACGCAACTCCCATTTGGCTTTGAAGAGAGCAGTTTATGTTTTCAGTTATCGACACTCTTTCTCCATCATCACTGATAAGGTTACATCACATTTAAGGTTAACGTGTTTATGGCAGTTTACTACATACAACAACACAGTACAAGCAGGGAATCAAAGAGCACATATACAATATGTGGATGCTGCTCTTACCACACACAAGAGCCACAGGATCACATAGAGGATCTGAGTTTTGGAGAACAAATCCTGTCCAAACTTCACACACGCCAAGGCCTCTAGGAAGGCTATAGCCCTGCAAAATGTGAAAACAAAAAGCCAGCTGAATACAACATGGCCACGACCCACTGACTCTACGGGGGAAAAAGGCTGTTTGTGAAGCGCCAAAAGCTTACACCGTGTCCTAACTGAAAGCGAGCGCACAGTCTGGTAACAAGCTGGAGTAGCCTTATCAAGGTATATTACGACATTGTATGTCATAAATATAATATAAAAGTGCATATTTAACTAATTCCGTATAGACAGAGTGCGTATCGTTTAAAACTAGGTACAGGAACAATAATCATTCTAAAGTGGATCTTATAAAATAACTTATTTACAGTCTCGCCCCACCGGGCAGATTAGTATACACAATACAACACAGCTCTTGTCTGTCCTCATTTGCTTTCCTCACACACACACACATGAGAGAAAATGTCTGAAAAGGAAGCACTGAAAATGACCGGTTTGATCATTTTCTTACCCAAAAACCCAGCACTGCGTCCCAACTCTCTTGCACTGGATATCAGTAAGGTATGCATAATACTGCCTAAAACAAGGAGACATAAAGACATGAGTTAGCTAATAACATAAGATCACAAGTTCTTTAACAAGTCACTCGCTGTGCTACGTCAGTTCTCTCTGGTTATATTGTAGGTACAGCAAATGCTCCATGTCGGATACGTGCATAAACAGTTTAAAGATGCATTCAAGAAGTTTTAAAGGAGACTTGGGCGGGGCGAAGCTTCTTACCTGACCGTTGGAGCTGTGATTATGCCAACGAACAGGATACGACACCAGCTGAGAGCGTGGCAAGCAGGGAAAACAAATATGTGCTTCAGGAAGAAGGTGTTCAGTTCTGTAAGCTATGTGCAAACAGAGACAGACACAAGTCTAAGATTATCATGAGTGCGTGCCATGTGTTTACATTTGCGGCAATTAACAGCATTTTAGGTGACATACTATATGCAAGTGGTAAATGGACTGCATTTATATAGCGCTTTTATCCAAAGAGCTTTACAGCATTTTGACTCACATTCACACACACATTCATACAACGGTGTTTGCTGCCATGTAAGGTGCGACCAGGAGCAGGGGAGCAGTTGGGGGGCAAAGCATCTTGCTCAAGGATGCTTACAGGTAGGTCAACACTGGGGTTTGAATCAGCCTTATAGATTGGTTACAACAATGGTTGTCCATTTGTCACCGATACCAATCCAGCTATTTAAGTGAGTATCGGACCGATTTCCAATCTCAGTATCGTATCGGTGGCCCTCCCTATTTCATAACATATTATAACATATCAATTATTTAGGGTCTAATGGTAACAGTTTAAATGCAAGCAAAAAGAGATAAGAGTTGATTCTAAATGCAAGAAAGAATTTAAATTATAAATTTACAAAGATAAGATATCCCCATATCATATCATTATAGGGCTTCACGTAATGGCAGTGCTGAGTGCCATGTTCTCCATAATTAAATTCAGCCAAACTATCAATCAAGCCAGGTAAAATCATTAATCAGGACACAAGAGGACATGTTGATCAATGATATGAAAATATAATATAGATTTCCTCTCCACAATTTTCAAATGTACAAAGTTTGCCAACATTCATCTATGCTCAGTTCTGCTCTTAATAAGAGGAGTAGGAAAAGGTGGAGACAGATCACATGCAGTGTCTTCCCACATAGCAAAATACATTATTCTCATTTACAGTGAAGATGTTATGCAAAATACAAGATGCCTAGTAGAAACAAGAGCCATGGAAATAAACAGAGTTATGCCAACAGAAGTATGAAATGGTCAATGGTCACATGGTTCATGGAGAGGCTAAACCTATGGCAAAATAGTTCCTGGAAGTGCTTGATGGGCAGTTTGTGTATGTATGTATGTATGTATGTATGTATGTATGTATGTATGTACATACATACATTTAATTATACATCTGTGTGTGTGTGTGTGTATGTATGTATACACACAAACGCACAGATGTATAACTAAATGTTTTGGTAATTAGTAGTCAATAAATGCACCGATTTACATTTAAAATAAAATGTATAGGGTACTTTTAGTATTTAGGCTAACTTCCGGGAACTATTTTGAGCCTCCACGATCCGCCATTGCTGTGAAAAAACGGTCCATTGGAGTGAACGGATATGGCGTAAATCTGTTCTTTCCATGGCTCTGGTAGGAACCAGCCAGTACTGACTGCCGGTGGTTCGAAAACCTAGATAACTCCTTGATAACTGTCCTTGAGCAGGACACCTAACCCTAACTGCTCCCGGTGGTCAGGTGGTGCGGTTGACACCGCCATCGGTGTATGAATGTGTGTGTGAACTGTGAATGGGTGAATTTGAGGAAACCCTGTGAAGCACTGAGTAGCCGGAAGGTTAGAAAAACACTATATAAATGCAGTCTATTAACCATTACAGAACTTTAAGGAAGAAATGTATTTGCTGCAACAGTAAAAACCTTTTTCTACAACCACAAATCTCTGGTAAAATATCATAATACATCCCCGAGACTGAGGACAGACTTAAATGAATTTGGTTTTATTATATTATTTAGAGAAACTTTCTATTAAATAATATTTATAAAAAAACAATACGGTAAATATGTAGAAATATCACATTTCCACTCAGCACCAGTTAACAGGAGATAATTTACACTGCAGGATAATGAGAGAGAAGAAGACACACTGCCAACCCGGTCCCTCATTAGACCTGCACACTGTGTGAATGGACCCAGCGGGGACCCCCCATCTCTCTCCAACTTACGTTCAAAGACTTGTAATTACTATTTAAATCCCCCAGAGTGTTGGGAACTGTCTGAGTGAGGGTGGAGGGGAAAACGAGTCCATTTCACCAGCACACAAAATGGAAGCAAGTATCGAGGACAGGGAGGCGACTAGTTCTGGCAGGCTTCGTAAGCTCTGGGGCTTATCCGAGGTCCTCGTCAGCGTTTAAGGCTTTTAACCACTGGCATTACTGGCTCCAGAGTCACCCAAGCCTATCTGACTATTATGGGATTAGACGTTATTACGGAGACTCATGCGCTATGACAACCTGCACAGGTGTCACGTCTCAGTGGGAGCCAATTAGATTAGCCGGGGTTTTACGACGCACCTGCCAGATGATCATGAACAGATAAACGCCCGTGACCCGCTGTAGGGACGACTTAGGGTCGAACCAGCGCACGTAGGTCCAGCTGGCGGGCGTGAACTGGAGCGCTGCTCGCTTGATCTTGCCTGTAGTGGTGTGGATGTCTCTAAAGAAAATAATAGGGGAAACAGGAAATCAAGAGGGTGAAATAATCTGCTGAAATAATAATTCATAAATAGAAAATAATCATCATCAGAAAATAATACACTGCTCGATTTGGTCCCAGAAATGTCCTTCTGGTTATAACTGGTGTTTACAACCTACCCGTTCCATGTCCACTAGTCTTACAACAGTCTCTAGCCCTCCCCACTACAGCTGACCACACGTTTGCAGAAAAATGTGTTGCAAATTCTAAAAGTGAACCGGGTAAGGTACATATGGTTCTGAGGTGAAGTGAAACTAACACTGTGTGACACTTATGTTACATTATTTTAAGCATGTACAGTATGTCTGAATGCTACAAATGTCACTTACATCATACATAAGTTTATTTTTAAATGAGAACTAGCAGTCCACAGAGACCAGAATGCAACAACGAAACTACTTCATGAACTAAAACAGGTTTACGATGTCAAACGCATCTCTCGCAAATCACTAGAAATGATTCTTGACCCACTTAATACTGGCCCAGTGATAGGTTCTCATCTCCAGAAAGCGACAGACAGTCATTCCAAGACAGATCCCTCCTCCATTGCACAGCAGAATGTCCAGAATCACCTGGTCCCACCAGCACTCGGCAAAGTTAGGCAGAAGGTGCATGAAGAACAGCTGTAAATGAACACATTTTAAATGTCAAAACATATATGTAGACCAAATCTGAAACCAACTGAACATGTTTGACCCTAACCCTATGGGCAAATATGGAACCAGATTATCTTCCAAGCCATTAGTAAGCAGACCCCATAACTACCTCGGTGAGTTCCCACGTAATGCTGATGGTCCAGCAGAGGCCATAACTGCGAATGAGCAGGGCCTTCATGCCCCAGCCCCAGAAGTGGCTGAAGGCAAAGATGTCAAAGTGGCTCAGGATCCTCTCCCAGGTGATGATGTGGCAGTTGACAGCATATTCCTGCAGAGAAGGATGTCACTAAAAGTCAGCATCACCATTCACCTTATCCCATTTACCATCCTGAATGAGAAGTGATAGCCTCGTGAGACCATCCCGATCTCATGAGCTTTCATTTCATTTTACTATATCAGTCTGGAATGCGAAAGTGTTTGTCGACCGCACAAAAATCAACCAGGTAAATTATTAGCTAACAAAATGTTTTCCAAAAGATGACATTTCAGTTTCAGGTTCCTTTTCCACCAGCGCTGCCTCATTTTAAACATACATATTGGGTGAGATAAAGTTAGGTAGTCTAGTCGTATGTATGGAAGTTTGACTGAAATGTATTAGCGCCGCCTTTATGGCAAACACTTTTGAATTGAGGGCGTCCACACTGGTGTTTGCGACAAAATTAAATTGGAGTTAGCAATATCAGGATATTCTCACAAGGCTAGAGAGTGAATCATGCACACGTTTGACACTCTGAGGTTCTGGGTTCGATACCCCATCAGCCGCTCACCATAACATCCGCCTCGCGCTTCGCGTAGCGCAGGTTTGGGTCCAACCAGTACATGAGCTGCTTCACTTGTTCCCAGTTGAGGAAGATGATGAAGACCAGGAAGAGAAAGTAGAGGACGCTCAGACCTTACCACAGTGGAGAAAATAATAAAGAGATGAGAACTCACTGGAAAGGGCACAAGACTATTTGTCACCGACATTTGTACTCACCGAAAACCATGCGCCATATTGCTGGGTGTGGTCTGGTGAACGGACCTAAAGTGAAAGTAGAGAGAATTAACAGATAACGTTCTTTCTAAATGTTGGACACAAGTATGGTCTTCTCTAAACACTCATACATTTTCAAAACAAATTAAATAACATTTGCTTTGGTACAGTGCATTTCTCAGATTAGAATTGATTTTGTTCTGCACAGTTCTGCATAAAGGTTTCCTATGTTCACATTTCTACGTTTGTATTTGTTTTTACTTTGCGCTATGCAGTCCTGGCTTTATCTTTTCTGTACCGCAATGACATGGTCTGTCAACAAATGACAATACTTTATAAAAGTGTAAATGTGAATCCTGACCAATCACTTGTAATCAATATCCCACATAATGTACAGGTGTGTGTAATTTTCTACTGTTTAAATTGATGTCATACAGGCATTGTGCAGCTATGTGCATTTTCAATCATCATCAAAACCTTAGTCTTAGTCGTAGTTCATACTGTAGGTAGGTCATACAGTAGTAGTATCACCACAGTCCATCAGGACATACACTGTTCTACTGACTACATGGCTAGCATTTGTATCTTGTTTGTAAACAATGACCCAAGGACTTTCAACGACTGTAGCATCATGTTCACTGACGTACATACTTACATACTAAGGAACTAAGGATTTTGTTACTGACTTCTGCAGGTAATCCATTGTGTGGTATAGATTGTTTTGAGAAATGCACTTACTGTTTGCCAATGTTAAGGATGATTCGATTTATCAAATGGACCAAAAGTCAACAAGAAAGAAAAAACTGTAACAGCGTCAGTATGTCATTCTGCTCACCATTTGGAAAGGCCAGAACACTAATGACCAGGAAGAATGAGATGACAAGGATGAGCCCCACCCAGAGATTGCTGTTAGGATTTCCATCGTCCCTGCATAAATAAGTGGCCCACAATTACAATTTTTTTAACGACAATAATGTAAATAATGTTGCTGCATTTTCTGTTAACGATCGACACACGAAATATCACTGATAAAGAAACGGCCTGTACCGGTAAATACAAATATAAGCCACACTGCCTGTGAATGGTGATTATCAGCCTGATAATAATAGCCTAATCACACATTTTATAATAGTTCCGCTAGAGAAATACTATCATATTTATCCAATTGCATTGCGGAGAGATCACCTCCTTGATCTGACACTACTGTTATCTAAAATCAGGAAGCGTGTATCCATCATTAGAATTGCGTTACATAATAGCGGTTTTTCTAACATGGCAAGAAAAATAAATGAAGAAAATGTAAAACGGCTATTCTATTCAACGTATAGTTTATAACAGTAATAAACCCTCAGGCTGCTCTTGAAGAGGATAAGACCACTGCCACACTTGTAGGCTGAGCATCATCAGCTGCTAGCTTACCCGCTAACCAACAGAGCTAACGCTAGCTGACCGACTTACCTTGTAAATGCAAAATACATCAAACTGAGCACCGTGCATGTCAACAGTGTGATGGTGTGGGGCTTGTAGAAGAAATCTATCGTGATATCTTCAACCTGCTGCTCGTTAATCATTCGGAAATGCATTCTGTAATTCACATCATCTTTGCTTAAGGTATGCGACCCGCTATACACAGGCGCCATAGCAGACACACGAGATAGCACCTCCTCCTTCACACTGACACCCAAAACACACCTAATAATCCACATACAATCTAACTGTGTAAACATACAGTAGGCTACTCATCCAAATGGACAGTTTTCCATGCCACACAAAGGCTATATAATGAATAGAACTGACTGACTGACTTATTTCTTTCCTTTTTTTAAGGCTTTTTAAAAGTATTTTCTATTAATTGTTGGTGGATATGATTAAGGAGGCTATGGCTACACAGTGAAATGGTCAATCACGTGCTTTCCTAGGCTATAATTACCATGATTTCATGATATGATCTTAATTCAACGACTTTAAATATTGACAGATCAGTGTTCAGATTTCCGTTTTCCTAAAATAACAATTTTTTAGCACAAGTCATTTTAGGGGCGAACATGTAAGCTAAATAACTAATAAAAAATGTCAGGAAAGGTATGTTAACGTGTCAGCACTGGCAGCACAGCAGTTTGAATGAACAAGGTGTAGCTATACAGAAAACCAGTGTGGATATCGCTCCCTGTGGCAGTTTAAGGTAAAATTAATATTGCACCACACCCCTTGATTCATACATGCCTATGTCAATTAATTATTTCCTAGTCAGTTTTTAAGATTATAGTGTGCGTGTGTGTGTGTGTATATGTATGTATGTGTATATATGTACATTATTGTACATTTATACAGTGTATATTGTATTGCATATTGTTTTATTGTTTCTTAAATCTTGACAATTATATATATTGCCCTGTGCTGCTTCAACCAACCTGAATTTCTCATACGGGGGACAAAGGAACATCTTATCTTATCTTAAAATATCAGTGCCTAATTGTTGGCACTATCTAGTCATAACCATATGCTGCACAAATGTAACTTATAGGTAAAATATCCACTTATGTTGTTAGCACTGTAGATAGTCTTTCCAAGCAAAAGGGAAACCAACATAATGAGACCTATAACACCCACTACATCTTCTGATCTGGTTATTGAAATATTGTGTATTGACATTACACTGTCTCAGTGATTTATGATAGTAGATTACATCAAGTCATGCTAATATATTTATACATCACATTCACATTTAAAAACACCCAGTGTTGACAAAAATATCATACAAAATTATCCAAACAAGGACATATCTTGTTTGCTTGAAATCAAAGACAGCAGACATCATAAACAAAATGTTGTTTCATACCGTAAAAAATTTCAAAATGTAACGCACGGGCTACATAAAATCATAAGGAAAATAAACAATTATTACTGTAATTACAAAGACAAAAAAGCATTTAGAATTCCCACATGATTTAATGTCATCTGAAATATCTGCACTTTTTCAGAGGTATAAATATACACGCTGTGCTGTACAGTATTTATTGAGTTGATTAGCATAATTGCTTATTGTTAGACATATAGTCCAGCATTGTGTGTGTGTGTGTGTGCGCACACGTGCACACGAGTGCATCATTTCAGTCACTAGTTAACTGAGATCCAAACGTTGAAGATCAGACCTCCTGTTTCAGCATTATAGTGGGCTGTAAAGAATGTTGCAGTAATGTTAGCAATGCTTTCTATAGCACCTGTTTGCTACAGTATAGGTACAGAACATGTACTGTATTTACAGAATTATAAGTGGAGTGACGTACCAGTATGTTGAAATGATCTCTTAAAACTGCTTTACTCAAGTGGTATGTGATGAATACGGCCATCGCCATTTCAAGAACCAGGAGGAATATTATCACTCCATTGATTTCTTTGAACATCTACATGTAATAAAAGAAATGGTAGCAGTTGTGTGTAGATACAATCAATGTAATATTGCCAACACATTTAATTGTTTATAGGCCTATTGCTAGGAATATTATACATATGATGCAACTGATCGATTTTGATTGATTCTTGCATTTACCTGCACATGGTCAGCAATATACAATGCAAAAGAGCAGAGATAACCAGCCGTTAGTGACCAGAGGAAACTGACGATGTTGAGAAATAAGCAGAGCTTGGCCTATGGAGAACAAATAACCAACAACCTTTAATGTCTTCTCTGTGCAGTACGTACCACAGGGCTATCGTTTGACATATTTGATGCATGTGCTCATAAAAATGCTTGGCATCTACAGCATATTAACAAACACAATTAAATGATTGGATAAATAAATAAAAACAGGGAATCATTCTCTCTAAAATATATATTTTATAATATCCTTTAAGTTTACTTTTAATATTTGTTGTGTATAATGTACAAAAATAATTGTTAAATGTACAGTACTGTACAATACACGTTAAAATACACGTTAATATTGTTTTAGATTGACTTACAATACATATGTTTGGAAAGTGGCCTGTAGCGCAGGACAGCATACCAGTCACTATGAACTATGACAATTTAAGAAAAGAAATAGTTGTATTTAGAAATATATAAAATATATAAATGAAGATGAAAAATGTAAAATTTCATTTCAAATATAATCTGAACAGTATAATAACTAATCAGTGTCATAATTCAAAATAATTATGTCACATACAGCATTGTATTCTAAATTATAGTAGATATATTGTAGGCTATTTAAACATATGATTTAAAAAGAAAATATGTTTGTTTACCACAACACTGGGCTGAGTGTATACTAGAGAGGAGTTCCCGAGAAGGAGACCAAGACAGAGTATAAATACACCTGCAATGGCTTGAGCGGCCTTTGTATAAAAACAAACATAGAATTAACATTTAACAAAATGATCAACGTTTGTTATTATTGGTGGGAAAAAAACATTTTGCAATGTCTCTTGATAATAATAATTACATTTGTAATGTAAAAATACATAAATGCAGTTGTGACATACCCCAAGTGGTTTGGGTTTTCCCTCGTTAAGAAAAACCTTATAGGTGTCTCTGAAGATACAGTAGAAATCCTCCGGCATAAGCTGCCCCTCTTGGGCACTCCGCACGCTGCCCAGGGGTATGCTGATGACCATGCTGTCATCGCATGTAAATGTGTGCCGCATTGCCTTCAAGTGAGCCATAAACACACTTCAGGACAACCACATACAATCACAGTGGATACTGAACAGTATTCCTTACATTCTCAGTACGTTCGTTATGCTCTGTCCCAAATGCCCGCACAGAAATTTTGAAAAAAGGGCGTTTGTGTATTTTGCACAACTGGCATGAATGCATTGGAGAAAGGCATGCAACTAATATTTTTAAACAAAATGCAAACAATATCAATATAATACAATATAAATCAGAAAAAAAATATATTCTTTATGAGTTAGTTTTACCTGGTTACGAAAATTACTCCTGGAAATTGTTCTTTGAAATGTGTTTCCTATGCTTGTTTTTGAGATCTAGTAATTGTCTCTCTGTATTTCCTGTCTCGGAGTATTAGTTTTGCTGCTGCCTGTCTTGGCCAGGTCTCGTTTGGTTGAAAAATAAATGTTTAATCTCAATGGATCTCCTGGTTAAATAAAGGTTATATACCATACAGTTGATGTACACTCACCTGAATATCTTTTTCCACCTTTCAACTCATATAGTTATGTCTAATGAAGGAACGTGTCTGAAGGAAATAATCTCACACCGTTTTGAATAATCTCAAATGTTTCACTCTCGCTCTCTCTCTCTCTCTCTCTCTCTCTCTCTCTCTCTCTCTCTCTCTCTCTCTCTCTCTCTCTCTCTTTCTCTCTCTCTCTTTCTTGCTCTTAAATATGTGACAAGACAAATAAATAAATGGTGAGGCAGTAAGCTTGTGCAAAACTAGAAATCCAGTTAGCCAAACTGAAGTTCAAATATTAGCCTACTCTTAATAAACAAGCCATACACTCCATACACATTATATACTGTATATACTCTATTATAGGTCATACTACCATTATGCATAAAAATACAGAAATATCTATGAAATATCAATTGATAGAAAATAGGAATAATAAAAGAACATATTTGTTAGAGTAGTTAATCCTCTAAAACCTATTAAACAATAAATTAAAAAATTAAATAAGGTAAAATAAATGGAAAATAAGCAACAATTAGTAACGTAATAAAGGAATGCTATAAGACTATTAAACTAAAGGCAATGCTAAATATTGAAAAAACAAGATTTGTCAGCAGTGCTGACAAATCATGCAACCCATAACCTACTAATATTATGCACATTAAAAATAGTTATGAGCAGCTACCACATGCGGTGTTGGTGCAGTATGAGGAAGCTAAGGTGAGAAGTGACCTGCTTATACTGTAGGCTGCAGAGGGAATTGAGGAACTCCCACAGAGCGCTGAGGCTATCAGACAGATAAGAATCCTTCAGGGGGTGAGTTATTCATTATTATTATGATATACTATTATATGTGCTATTATACTATTATGTCTGTCAATTTTTAAAGTTTCTGGTAAAAAAAGAAAGAAAAGAGCTTCATATAAAACATTGTAAAAATGTATTCTATATTGAATTAAAACCGTCCTCTTACCACACGTGTACAATATGTGGATCTACACACTGTGCAAAGTGTCCTTATATATATAGCATAAAGTATGTACATAAGTTTATGGTGAAATGTGGGGGCAAAATGTTAAAGCCTGCAGTAACGACGGAAAAAAAAGTACCGCTACATTATTGTAATTTTAGCCCTAATATGTGTGATTTCACACTGTGCAATGAAGATAAATCTTGTATGTAAATGTATGGCTGTTTTTATAAAAGTTATATGTAATTTGTATGACCAACCATGAAACAAATCACAATACAGGCTGTGTGGTGTCATTCAGAGCTGGGAAGTACAAATACTTAAATATGTACTTAAGTAGCTTCTTCAGGTATCTACTTTACTCAAGTATGTATTTTTATTTAATTTTATGTAACTTTTTACTTTTACCCGTTACATTTTTACACAAATATCTGTACTTTCTATTCATTTTCAAACAAGCTAGTTACTTTAGTGTTGGTGCGTTTGGAAACAATTGAGAGGAATTGTTGATTTATTTTGCATAATTGAGCACCTTCCCAATATCATCAAGACTGATCTCAAACCTAAACAAAAGTGAAGAAATACTATCCCTGGTGGCCTATTGGCGCATATTACATAAAACAAAACAGACAAGAAAGGCTATTTCAGTATGCTACTGTTAATTCAGGATTACCAGAATAGGCTAATATAAACAAGATACATAAATATAAATGTCAAATCTGGGGACTATAGCCTTTACCATCTACAGATTTAATAGCAATGCTAGTCAACTCTTCTGCATTTAGCCACAGGTTCTCATCTACATTTTATGTCATCTTGGGCAATACACTTTCTTTTGGCATGCCTGATCCATGCCTACAGGATACAATGGGAAGCAGCTGTGGTTGGTCTAATTGTTCTAAATATTATAACATATTGTAGATTTATACAGTATTTCTATAAGTTATTAATTTGCAATATTTTTGTATTTGGAGTTTTGAAGAGTATGTAAGCATGCTTGTTGGTCTGTAAGTAGGCTACATAGTTTTGATGGTGGCTATGTCTATGATAAAATAATCCAGGACATTTCCTCAACATTTCCATGTTGGGTCCTATTCAGGATATAACATTATTTAGATTATATTTTAGTATATTATTAAAATATTAATCTTCTCTCGAGGTTCAGTTAGCTTTTGCCCAGGAACAGCCGCTACAATTTAATGTCGTTCATTATTTCAACTTTTAACTTTTTTCTTTTAAGTACATTTCAGAGCCTGTACTTTTTTACTTTTACCAGTCTTTTTTTTACACAAGTATCTGTACTTCTACTTAAGTAATTACTTTTTGTAATTTTGACACCTCTGGGGGCATTTGACTTGCCAGGGAGACGCCATGGCTCACGCTGACATCCCCATGGTCATCCTCGGGCCGGAGGAGCCACAGACTGGAGAAGAGCAGAAGGAGACCATCATCAAATATTTCCAAGCTTCTAAACTTGTGCCCGCTGCCAAAGGACCACTCGATGCACTGCTTAAGAGGCAACCCGCCATTTGTGGGGTAAGTGATACCTCTGAATGTACGATACTGGACACAACACAATCTGTGCTATTTTGTGTACATTTGTGACAATATTTGGGACACAAATATTAAAATAAAAAAGAACTTCAGATATTCTGTGTTGTAGACGTTTGATGTGACGATGTAATGATGTGCATTGCAATGCTTTCCTACTATGTGCAAATTACTTAATCCTCTTTTTTTCAGTCTATGCAGGCAATTAGTGGAGCTTTCAGTGTGGTTGTAGGAGTCGTGTTCACAACAACTGTGCGAGTAGATGTATCCCTTTTCACACTGTTTAGAGTTTCACACTTGACTGGAATGCTCGTAAGTTTTCATCAAACAGACAAGATATTATGAACCATTCTTATAAAGATTGTATGGTCTTCCCTAGATTTTATGTTTTAAATTTCTAATATCAGACTGTATCTGAGGCCTAAAATGATAAGAAGAGCCTTTGTTTAAAGTAAATTTGGTTTCCAAAGTATTGTATTGAGGTATTAGCTGAACTTTAACATACATACAGTAGAAGTGTATATGAAATAATGGAGGTGAAATAATTGTAGATTTTCTCAGTAAAATGTTCTCAGCAAATTTCCGTTAGACAATTAATATCCCCCTGAAGTTACAATTATCTTTTACTTCCAAGTCTTAAAATTGTTCTTACCCAAAGCATTACAATTTCAAGAATTTTCATTACAGTTCTTTATTGCCGGACTACTGTCAAACCTGTTGTTCAGATATCCAAGATTAGTTCCTGTAAGTACAATAAAACACAATTTTATGTTAATGGCATTAAAAGGTATAAATATAATTCCTGTTTTGTTTGCTTATTTTAGGTGTGCTTCTGTCTCAACTGTGGTTGTATTATTGTATCAACTGTTGGAGGGGCTTTAATCTGCGTTGACTTGGTGAACTGGAAATCAGAACATGAACATTATTTAAAGGTATAAGGGCAAATGTGCATGGTTTTACACAAAAACAATAACTTTAAAGGTATAGTAAGTCATTCTTGAGAACTTTGCTATATTCAAACTCAAATCTAAAACACCGTTCCCTTCAATGCCATAACGTGCTCACTTAGTGTGGCCCCACACATTGGAAATGTATTGCGAATCCTAGGATATTGTTGTTGTGTGGTCTGCACCACTTTGTTTGTGATCCTATTTACAGAGCCAGGACTTTGTACAAGTACCAGATTCTTTTTTCAGCACGCACAGAGTAAGATTGCAAACTGCGAGAAGATATTTGGTGAATTTGACAAAAGGTGTATTATCTTAAAATTACGTACTATACTTTTTAAATTACATATTGATTAATTTTGACTAATTAACTTTTTTACACTTATCAGTTTTCAGTAAGTCTTTCAAAACGTCATATCCTTCAGTGAGAGCTAATTTCTTTGGTATGTCACGCTACGGTAGCCTATGTACTTTTCTGTATGGTGTAACATCAAGGGCAGGTTTCACAGACCTGGATTAAGCCTTGTCCTAGACTAAACCCTTTTTTCAATGGAGATCGTCATTGACTTTTTTTTTTTGTCTTGGACTAGGCTTAATCCATGTTTGTGAAACTGGCCACAATAGTTTAACATCGGCATTGGAGATCATCTTGTACCTAAGCACTAGCAAAAAAATAATTTCACTGACATTACTTACAAACTATCATTGTGAATACATGCTTTTTATTTGGTTGCTATCGTGGTCTTGAGGTTAGACGTGGGCTGCAATATATGATTGACATGGCCATGGTAGTGCTAGTTTAGAAGGTTTCTTTGTCTGCACATGTAATTAGACCAGGGTTATAACGATATACAGTGCTACTGTATATAACTAACTTGGTGACCAGGTGAAAGCAACTTGAATAATTCTTCTTTATGTTTCGACAGGTGGAGCTGCTCGAGCTGTGTGTGCTATTGTTGGAGGTGTTCCTCTCTATAATCCTCTGCTGTTGCTTCCGTAAATACAGATGATCCTAATCACTATGAGACATCTGATTATTGAATCTGCATTGTACACTGACCAGAATTTTACCTACAATATTATGCACAGGAGGAGACATTAAGACATACTTGTAAGACAATAAGCTTGAGAATTTCTTTTGTAAACCCAGTGTGTGGTTTTCCGTTCCATACTGACTGTCTATATAAAGAGATGAGACCCCTGCCAAAAGGCTGGCCTGTGGTTGGTTTAGTGGGTTCTCATCTAACTAGGTGTGGCCAAAAAAGTCAGCTTCTCTCATAAGCGATGTTAACCGTTCCTTACTATAGTTGTTCTACTGAACGCCTACAGCACCACGTGTAACAGGAGCGGTTTTAGTATTGCTGAGAATGGGTAGGGGTCTACATGTGGTTAGATCTTGTGGTCCGACTCCTATTGTTTTGGAAACGTGTTGTGTGCACTGAAAACAGTTCCATCCTGTGCTAAAATGAAGATACATTGTTCTGATAACGTTTGTTTGATTAAATAATAATAATAATAATATCTTGATAATGAAACAGTTTTTTATTCAACAATTTTTAACACTGTACAGACTTGCAATATACAGGAACTATAAAAGTATAGAAATAAAACAATTTTACTAGTATGTGGTTGTGTATGAAAGTGTGTTTTCAAATACAAAGAAAAGGGTAATCTACAATATAAACATCCTAGGGAATTATAACAACAATGTACAGAACACAACGTACCATTAAGATTGGTCAATGCTGTGTTTTAGTGTTCCAATTTACAGTATATCACAATGAAAGGCCATAAATGGGTATGGGATATGTCCACTTGACAAAACTCTTCTTCTCACCTCATCATCAGCTGGCCCCTCTACAAGATTCCTTCGCTTAGAGCTAGAGGAAACAAAAGGAGAAGTTATTTAGTTATACTGTAGTTACAGTATAGTGCTACATATGATGTTAAGCATTTAGAACAAAAGCGAGGGTCTCCCCCAATTTCACCATTAACACACCAAGAATTACACAAACAAAGTCTATATTTTCCTCCATTATCCAATGATAAATTAGGAAAAAAATGTGAGTTAGTTTAGGGTAGGGTAGAGAAGTTAGGATGAACTGAGGCATGCTTTGGATAACATTATACATTCATTTCATTTGTTTTAGGTACATTGTTATCAAGTTACAATTGTGACAGCGAAGATCTTTACTCTATATGAAGGAAACACTCAAATGCAATGCTGTGTTCAGACACATAGTCTTTTAAATTCAAATGTGCATATGGTAGGGCTGTCCCAAATACCATTTTACAGGTTTCGAATATTTGATGGGATTTCTGAATGAGTATTCGAATACTCGTTCTAAAAAACACCATTAAAAAAACTTAACTATAATCAATGTTTCATAACCTGTTAAAAATCAAAGTGGGTGGCAGGACCATTTGCGGGGTTTCAATAGCACATAACTGTACAAGAGCATGTAATAAACGCTTTTAAACTACTCCCCTAATGAAGACTCATTATCCACCAGACCACCAATATATGGAGACAGTAGGTATTAATGGGAAAACATGCATGCATATTGTGTTTAAAATGTATCGAATACAATGATGAATACATCGAACAAATACCCAAATAATCAAATATTTGGGGCCAGCCCTTGCATATGGTAAACAGGTTTCCCACTCTAAATCAAATATCAAATTCCCTGACTTTTCCTTGACGTCACTGATTAAAAATGTCAATTTCCACGTCCTATATTGAACGGAAAACAAGCCACTGTGTAGAAGGGACAGACATGGCAACAATAAACAAACTGGAAATGAATGTGATATTTGTCAACAGTACTACACACATAAATAATCAGACTAGTGGTTAAATTGCCTTTGTAATGAAGGGGGAGTCCTCCTTATGTGGGAGGTCTGGGGGTCAGTTTACTCAATTTAATCCACATTTGTTTTTGATTACCGGTATCTTGTAATACTAGCTGGCTACTAGGGCTAGGCGATATGGACCAAAATAATATCCCGATATATTTAGGTTGAATACACGATATATATCGGTATTTTCTATAAAGTGGGCTAAATCTTCAGGCATAGAGAAAAAAACAGGAAACCCTGTGAGATGATGTGAGATTTCTCTGGTGTCTCTGCCCCTTTGACACTCTGAACGCACTAAGTGCATGCATGAATAAATGCATAATATAACTATATCGATATAAACGATATTGTCTAATTTTATATCTCTTTTGAAAAAATTCCGATATACCGATATATACGGTATATCGCCCAGCCCTACTGGCTACCTTGAAATTGAGCATGTGACTCATTATCTGCTCTCTCATCGGCTACTCTGAAAAAAGGGGTGCTTCAAATGCTTGTGCAAGCAGAGTTAGTAGGCCGACATTTGTGAGCTTTCTCGGGTGTCTCTGCCCCTTTGACACTCTGAATGTATTATAGCACTCGCTCCTGACTCCACTCTTCAGGCCAAGTGCAGGCATGGAGGGATGTGAATCTAAATGCATTTCACAGACATAAAATAGCATATGCTAGCTAGTGGTTAAAGTGGCATCTGGGCTAACTGTAAACATCACTCACTGTCAGTTGCTTTGGATAAGAGCATTGATAGCATTAACAATTATATTATGCAATTGTAATTCCATACTCGTAAAAACAACATATTAGCGCACTGTCCAAATAATCCATAAAGGCTAGAGCTAAGGCAATATGTACATACAGGACATTACCCTGACGTCCCCAGCAAAATGTTAAGCAGAATAGCCAGGGAGAGATGTTAGAGACAGAGGTTTGGTGAAACAAGCCATCCATAAAAAGCATCTGCAGAGAACGCCGCCATGCAGCAAGCACCACAAAGGCCCATGACATCACCAACCCTAGAGCAGATTAGCACACGCAGCTCCCTACTTACTGGGCCAAGACACCCTCAGCACTGAGTCACACCATGGTAGAGAGGCCTATTGTTAAATGTGAGGTCTTGCTCTGCAGAGAGAAATATGGAGGTGGTGAGTGAACATGAGGCACCCAGTGTGCTCTGCTCTGCTAATGGTGATGATGATGATGATGAGGATCAGAATGTCTTAAGAACAGACACATGAATGTTAAATGAATGTTTAGAAAATGCATATTTAAATTCTTAGATTCATCTTAAAGATAACCCATTCATACAAACATACAGTATTTTTCTAATAGAAACGGACAGCATGGTCAGTGTTAATCTTGTTTGCCTATCACCACCTATTGCATCTTAACCGCCCTGGAAGGGTGGATTCCTCCCTCTGTGGTAACTACCCAAGGTTTCTTCCCTTTAATCCCCATGGGGTTTTTACTGGAAGTTTTTCCTTGCCCGGGGGAAGGAGCAGGTTAAGGGGGTGTTGTTGATTTCCATGTCAAATGTAGGCTGTAAAGCCCTTTGAGACTGCAATGTGATTAAAGGCTATATAAATACACTTGACTTGACTATTTATGAATACACACACTGACACAACCAATGCTGGTTTGCTTATATCAACACAATACAAATGATCTTATGAATTCATCTAAAAGCTGTCAGTGCTCAGAAAACAGTGCCCCTCTTGGTGAACACTGGAATCACCAGTTCTTCTCTTTCCCCTCCATTTTAATTCCATTACCATGACAAAACAATGTGCCATGCAGTGAGCTGTCAACCAAACAAACACTCACGGCTGTGATGAAGGTGGTGCCCTGGGTTTGCAGCTCCTGGTCACTCTGGAACATGGGGGGAGGAGGGGCGCTCACGGAGGAGCGAGGCGTGGACGAGCACAGGAAGGGGGCGGGCTCGTCGTCCTCGTTTTTGTTGTTGTTGTTGTTGTTGTAGGGGTCCAGGGCTGCGCCCGGGTGCCCGGGCAGGGTGAGCGTACTCAGCCCAGACACGCTGTCATTGGAGGTGCACTGGGAGGACGTCTCTGAGCTCTCAGACACTGTGGAGGGAGGAGACCCGGGGTGAACACGATGGCTATACCAGTACTCTACTGTATGTGGTGATGTGGCGTCCGATAATGGGCCTTTTAAACAATACTAACACGAAAAATAATGTATAGAATATTAAATAATTTGTTGATAGCACAAACTAGCATGTCTATTTGCAACATATGAATGCCCACAGAGATTCTGCATCATAGAAACCAAAGCATCTCATCTGAAAAAACACTGCGCTTCCAAAAGCGCTTCCTAGCCTAGTCAGCTGGGCTTCTTCAGCAGAGCGACCGGCGTTTTCAGCTGACGAGAAAAGCTTTGGTGGACCTTAGTCACTTTGGGTAAAAGTGTCTGCTAAATGCTTTAAATGTAAACAGGGTCTGAAAAAAACTGTTTTGAGTCACCGGCAAAGGTGACTGGTAGATAGAAAAATATACCCGCCAATGCATTGTTTTTACTGGTCAAAATAATAAATTGTTATTTCGTGTCACATTACAGTAGGCTACTGTATTTAGGTATTTTCATTGACATACTGTACCAACTACAAATTTGACAAATACCAACATGACAGAACAACTCATCACCATAGTGATGTAGGCCTATCTACTACCTATTATAGCCTGCTGTAGTCAGCAACTCTTTTATCTCCAAACCGCCAATGCTCACATTAGTTTATTTTTGCAGTGCTTCGTCCTCAGGTTTTCATGTTTGAAAGGTTGGCTTTAATCCTTTTGAATATTGCCACACAATTTCGCCTGACTGTATAGCAAATGGATACCATTCCCATTTGAACCGGTACCCACCGATACCGTTTTTATACTTTACTCTCTAATATCAGTAGATAACACAACACTCTAGTAATAACACAAAAAGGTAAAATAGGCGTCTGTGGTGGTGCCGGCTATTTCTATGTAAGAGCCCATTATGCGAGTGCCACTGCTGAATTTGCGATATTTTTGCAAAAACATATTTCACAAGTATGAGGTTGGTGCAATTAAGATATTCGCTAAAATAAAATGTTTTTTATATGCCTTTAATATTAACTAACACTACTTCAAACTTCTTCAAACTCATGATTTAAACATTGGATAATTCTTACTTGTTAATACATTGCATAAATACCGTCCTTGCTCTCTCTGATTGGCTATTTATGCTTTTTTGTTACAAAATGAACAGACGGTTGGTTTAGGAGATCTCAGAGAGCCAATCTGAGAGAGTAGGGGCATGTCCCGTCATGGATAATGTGTGTATCAAACAACACAGATGACAGCGGTTGAGGGAAACTTACATTTATATAACATAGATTTATATACATATTTTAGTTCAAACATTTACCCGCCAGTGTTGTCGATAGTCTTTAAGATGTACTCAACAAACGGAAAATCTACCCGCATTTGGTGCTTGGTGGGTGTTCATTTCGGACCCTGAATGTAAAGTAGTTTACTGCTTGGGACCCCATCTCACACACACAAGCCCTGAACCACCTTGGGGTCACGACCTGGGGTCACTATACAAATCAAGTCAATGTATTACTCTAAATGAATAATTATTAACTGTTCTACAGCCAAGATATCATGACATAGCCTGTTTGTAAATGTAATGTAGAAGTCCAGACATAATAATCAACGTGATGAAATTAGTCTAAGTGACGTGAGCACATAGCTCCCGTAGCTCCTGTTAGTGAGGGTAAGGGTATGGTACTAACCACATTTGAACCCATACCGGTAGGAATACCTGGAATTTGGTGCCAATAATCTACCCAACGCTTTTGTCTTTACTTTGTCTAACAAATGTCATTGCATTGCAGTGGAACTCGGCATTGCAAACTGGACGCATGTGGGCGTGGCTGTTATTTTGTTGTGCAAAAGCCCATATGAGACTTGGAATTAGCGGCATTTTATAATTCTATAGAAAACCTTTGCCATTGACTTGACACATTGAACATTAACCAAGCTGCAGGGTGGATGCTCTCGATGTCTCACTCTCGTAGACGCTTACGAAAATAATTGCCGAAAATATGTGGCCCACCTACAGTTTCTCTACAGTTCCAGGAAGTGCTTGGTGGGAAATTTGAACCAATAAATACAGATACATAACTGCAATTTTTGGTAATTTTTGTAGTCAATAAATGCATCGATTTACATTTACAATTTATAGGGTACTTCTAGTGTTTGCGGCAAAGGGAAGGTTCTGAGGTTCCACGATCCACCATTGCTATGTAAAAAAAAACGGCCCAATGGCGTGAACGGACTTAACGGAGTTGACGCGACTCTCTCTTCTACGTGCCTCTGCCCTGCACTAGCAAAGCATCTCACCCATTGAGGGCTGGCTGCCCCGCTACAGAAGTGTATAAGCTACCCTGCACCAGCAAAGCATCTCACCCAGGAAGAGCTGGCTTCCCCGCTACAGAAGCGTATAAGCTACCCTGCACCAGCAAAGCATCTCACCCATTGAGGGCTGGCTTCCCCGCTACAGAAGCGTATAAGCTACCCTGCACCAGCAAAGCATCTCACCCATGGAGGGCTGGCTGCCTGCGTCATGCTCCAGCTCGTCCTCCTCGATGCAGTCGTAGGGCCACTGGGTCAAGGCGGGCACGCCCAGCGGGTGGGGCTGCGGGTGAGAGGGCGAGGAGTACAGGTGGAGGTTGAGCGAGCCCAGCAGGGAGGACGAAGACTGGCTGCTGGAGGAGGAGGTGCTGCTGTTGGAGATGATGGAGTGGGGCCTCTTGAACGAGACGGAGTGGTCGAATGAGGACACGGCGATTGACGCCCTGGTCCTCGACTCTGCCGGACAGACGCAGTGCATTGCCACACAGGAGGGGATGGACAGAGAGAGAGAGAGAGAGAGAGAGAGAGAGAGAGAGAGAGAGAGAGAGAGGAAAATCATTCTCTAGGGAAATTCCTTCAGTCGCAAATGCCAAGTCATTAAAATGTGATTCACCATTTCACAGGTTTTCTTGTTCCTCAAGAAAGCAATTTAAGCAAATGAATGCAATTTTCAAAGTACTTTACGGCAGTTGGAATGTCCCTGCTAATCACCATTACGTCGCCTGTGTTCACTTTACACATTACAAAGTGTCTCTGGTACAGTGAAAAGCCTTAATGATGTCCTGAATGAATTAAGACACACGCAAGCAGGAAGATTATGAAGTAGATTAATGTTGTTAACGTGCGTGCAGTTTCCCAGTAAAAGTCTATCTAGTTCCAGCAGCTGGAATCGTATGCAGGACGAGCGTCAGAACAGCATCAAAGCAAGCATGGCATTAGAGGTGAGTAGAGACAGCGTACCTGACCCCTTCATGATATAGTCAATGGCTCTGTCACTGATAGCTGCATCACTAGGTTTAATGTCCATGAAAGGCTTGCTTCCTATGCCCATGGATACCATCTCCTGCATGCGCAACTCTGGTTTAAAGAAATAATATTTGTGTAAAAAAAAAAACCTGTTTTTCTTCTCACTCAGAATGGAAATAAAGAAAGAGTTTCCAATAGTTAATGACAAAATGGATTTGCAGCATTGCAGCGTAGCAGAATGAAAATAGATCAAGCTTAGTTGGGACCCTTACCCCTGTTTCTGAGGGCCTGCCTCCATAGGATTTTGCCAATGATTGCGGTCCACACAGCCTTGACCTCTGCAGTGCTGGCTTGGAGAACGAACGTGTCCTGGGACTTCCTGCGACGAAACCAAACCTCAAAGCGCAGGCCGCTATCGCCGACGTTCTCCGTCATGCCGATCTCTGCTGTCTGCAAAAAAGCAACGGACAACGTCACTTTAACCTCCGTTGTCTGCGAAAGCTCTGACGGTTGGGAAAACGGTCTCCTACCTTGAAGGATTGCTTGTAGATGTAAATGTCGTATCCTCCCTCGATCTTCTTGGTCTTGCTGAAGAGGACGAGGTCCTCGAACAAAAAGACGTGCCGGAGGTACTTCCTGCGGCCGCACCAGACGATGAACTCGTCTTGACAGCGGAGTTCGCCCTGTTCTTTCAAGTTCACCTGGACAGGAAACAAGGCCATCGGCAACACTCAGAAGATAACCTCCTTTTTATTAAGACATACAAGTACTTAAGGACCATTACCATGTGGTCAACACGTGCTATATTAACCTCTTTTATAATAGTATATACAACATCCACAAACACAGTCAGCTATTATTTAAATGTTATTCATCTGTTAAATATTCCAGATACTGTACACTGGCAGCCGCAGTTCCCTGTACAGCCCATAGGGGCATAATGCAGCTCCGTAGCTCGCTGTCTGCTTTGCTTACATCACAGCCTCGGATGGCATCCATGGCCAGAAGGTCGTTGCCGTGGCGAAGCTGGAACTTGACCATCTCCTCTGCGGTGCGCAGGTCACTGAGCTCCTGCTCCTGGGTCTGGCTGCACTCCTTGATCAGGTCCTTGAGCAGCAGGGCGTATTTACTCATCCTCTGGATGGGCTTCAGCAGGTAGGACGCCAGGTCCATCTTGTCTCCCAGCTCCACCTGCTTGTTCTGGGGAAAAGAGGGAAGACTTTTTATTTTGTGTTGTTTATTTATTCCACCATTTTGTTAAGATTCCTGGTATATATATATATAAACTCAGGTGCGTAACAAAGTTGTTTCTATATTTCTTCTTTGAAAAATGTTTCATTTGCGAACACACACACACACAGGCTGAGGAGGTGCTAGTTCTCGACAAACAAACATGGACGCCGAACTATGTGTTACAGTTTAATCTAAAAACGTGGAATGTTCACTCAAAAAGTTCATTTTAAAGTTAAAAGAAGACACGTTCGCCTCAGTTCGCACACCTGGTGTCTAGTGTCTAGATGTGACATGAGTAGTGGTGGCAGTTTGTGGTTGAGACCACGCGTTCCTCTCTACGCCTCCTTCTACAGTGTTTATTGGCTCACATCTTCTCTACTCCTTCCCCTCATAGCTACATGCACGTGTGTTGTGTGCACTTTAAAAACATAAACCGTGAACTGAGGAGTGAAACTGAGGGTCTGGGTGTGCAATAGAGAAGATGCCTTTAGCTCAATGTGATATTTTTCAAATAAGAGATGAGACTCTCATGTTCTTGATCTTAGTCTCTTTACTGTATGTTGTTTTCTGTTACACAGAGATGACCCTGCGCCGTCACCTCAGATGGAATGTAGCCAAGGCCGTTTCCAGACGCACCTTAAAGAAGCCGTTCCCGTGGCTACTGAGCAGAGCGTCTGATTGGGGCTTATTCTTGCTGTACAGGGCATACATTCCAAACTGATCCTCCTGCACACAGGAATAACAAGTTACAACACTGACACGAGTTAAAGGACAGCACACATTTCAGCGTGCTCTGACAAACACTGAATTACTTCATCAGAGCAGTGATTGTCAATTTCTTTAAAACATTATTCTAATGATTCTATTATTTTATTTGATATATTTATTTAAGTCAATTATAATATATAGACTATGTTAGTTCATACTTTCTGGAAGTTCTTATCAAAATATTAGCTATATCTATGCTAACCCCTAACAGTTCAATAATAATTATTATTAATAATAATAATAATAATAATAATAATAATACATTTTATTTCAAGACGACTTTCAAAACACTCAAGGATATTCTACATTGTAAATAGG
>JAODUK010014519.1:0-27835 GCA_027564635.1 Typhlichthys eigenmanni | reverse complement strand
CCCTGTTTATTTTGTTTGTTTGACTTACACTTCTGAATGTTGGTACAATAAAATGTAGGGAAAAAAATAGCTTAAATGTAGTGAACTACTTTTGCAGTGTTAGATGTAGCTTAGTTTGCTACATTTCTTTTGGGGTAGCTTCAGTGTAGTTAAGCTTCATTTAACGTAGAGTAACTGTTAGCTTAGCTCACTACATTTTCAATGTAGCTTGCCCATCACTGCATACAATAAAGCGATAGAGAAGAGTCTTACCCCTTGGTTTCCAGTGAATCTTATCAATGGTTGTGATGACAGGCCCTGGAAGAGAAAAATACTAACATTAGGGTAGAGTTACAAGCAAAAGGCTCAACATATTACCCATGGTAATATGTGCTTCATACCGTTCACTAGTTTATTACATCAGTTAAGGATATTATGAGGTCAATCCACATATCCAACTCCACCTTCCCTTGGGAAAGAACAAGACCAGGACCTCTCATAACTAACTCCATGAGTCTACGAAGCCGTACAAGCAAACAGCCGTTCAGTCATGTTGCAAATAGGGCCGGACAATAATTCAATATCAATACAGTATATCGGGATATAATCCCCTCCCCCATAACAGTCCGTGATATAATTTTTTTAACACTTTTCCGATATTTCGATAGACATTACAGCATTTGTCATTGACTTATGTTAAGGGTAAAACAGTCAGTTCATCATATTCAAGCAGAGCAGAAAGAATAAAACACAATTGGCTATGTCATGTGTTATGATGTGCACCACAGACATTCAGCCAGTGCTGAGCTTATCAAGTATTAATGTTGTTAATATATTGCGATACAAATGTTGCCATATCATCCAGCCCTAGTTGCAACTCAATTAATGAGAAAAATACAATAATATACCGTATGTCTGTAAAATCCAAACAAACAGCAAATTAAAGGATAATAGGATAATTCTGTGTAAGTAACAGGATACAATTTTTTTTTTTAAGTGACACTGTTAACCCATTTTAGACGAGTAGCAGTGGGAGGTGTACAACATTGCACTAATAGCCTAAACTTTGTTTGGAGTAATCACGCACTACAGCACAACCAACTAACTACTAACACAGGTAGGCATGGGTCACTATTATCCTGGCTCGAAAATTATATTTTTATTAAAATCTTAAAATAGCATTAAACATACTAGAATCACTTTATCATACATTTTGTTATGGCACAATAATTTCATCATCATGACATGTACTGCATCTTTTGTGTGCGATTTTTGTTTTGAAAGCAGTATTTCAACAAATCAGAATTATCTTTTTTATGTAGGGGACACAATGGGCAAGCCGAGCCTTTAGCCACGGTGGCGATTGACTGGAAAGATGCAGGCTAATAAATAAATACAATTGGACTGCACAAGTTGAGCTACACAGCTTTTTCCAAGTCACTTGTGTGACGATATTCATGATTATCACGATAATGGACATTCACCACGATAAGATTATAGTCAGTATTTTTAATCACGATAAACAATAATGTCTTATACTAACCCAGTCCTACACACAGGCCACACACATTGCTGTGCATAACTGACACGCTATCACACACACACAAAGCATGGTTTATGCTTCAGTGTCAAACGCGCCTGCGTGCTTGTCACCAGTGCTCCTGCGCAAACGATTATAGGTTGGATGGCAAAAAGGGAGGTGTTAACCAGCCACCAACCAGAGTGCTTAAGCAGCAATCATTTTATAACAATGTCCTGTAACCTACATGCAACACAGACTATTTCACCTTTGACCACCATGGTATAATTATGAGAGTCACTGGAATTAAATGTTTTATATGCAGACTACAGCTCACCAACTCGACTAGCGGACTTTCCTGACATTCATGCAGCATAAATACAAACCGTGTTCTAGACTGTATTGTATTGGGCAGAGATTCCCGCACAACTATAAATTCTGTGCATGTCAGCGTACATGACATTAACACCACAGATTCGAAGCTGAAGGATTAGGTGGTCTTGCTCAGAAACACCTTGACTCTTAGCCAGGAGGCAGAGTATATTTACAAAATGTGCTATTGCGATATTGAACATGAAAATTGCAATATCAATTTCGATATTTTTAAACAAGTAAAAACTTATGGGAATGGTTTGGGTTATGGGAAAATGCATCAAAATATATTGATAACTCATTTTCGACAGTCATAATGGACTGCTACAACAGTTTTTCCAAGCTACTGAGGAGGCATTCTTTTTGGCCACTAACGTTTCCTCTTCAACCTCTATTATGTCAGTTTTCTCACCCACACATCTTACTTTTGTCTATATCAAACAACTAAGCCAAACAGCCAATGGCCGCATCTCTCCACAAAATAAACTGAATATTGCACTTCCTGCAACATTTTCGATATGATATTGCGCAACGTGATATTGCGATAATGAGTCGATATATTGTGCACCCTTACAGAGGAGATGGATCGAGAGAGTTACATTTTTAGATGACCTGCACTATTGCCGTCCAAAGAAGACAGTCATTGTGGTTGGACACCGGCTGGTTTACCTAAAATACTAGTCTCACTTTCAAGTTCTTAGAGCTCAAGGATGCATAAAACATGTTGCTGTATGCATGTTATGTATGTTGCTGGTCCGCCAACATGCATGGTATGACTGTCATTTGTTGCCATTTTTGAATTGTTTAACCATTAGGCCTAGTAGCCGCTAATGGGAGTCAGAGGGCCAGTCAACTTGCGAGAGAGAAATCTGAAAAGAAATCTTATAAACTCTTCTTCCTCAATAGCTCAGATAGGCAAGAAAGCAGAAGCAAGATAACCATTAAACCCAAGCAACTGCAGAGCCACATACAGTACTCATGCCAAATCAGTAAAAGCATTGCACTTTAGTTTCTTTTAATTTGCACATACGGTTTGTTGTTTCATGTGTGTTGAAAATGCATGCTTTAAAAATAATTGCTTTGACAAAGCCAAAAGGAAGTTGTCCCTAGTTAGCCTGGAACCATCTGATTTGCAGAACCTATGCTTGAACGCTGATGTTCTCTGTTCAAAGCAGAGCACATCTGCAGTAAACAGTTTGTCAGCCAGTTAGGGCTGGTTTGAATACCATTTATTTTATTCTATTCAAAGTTTCAATAGTAATCAATAGCGAGTAGACAAAGCATCAGTGTGTTAGTGTTAGGTGGGGTGGGTAGTCAGTCCAACAATTAGAATTTGAGGCAGCTACGCACCTATGAAGACTAATGTATCCACCAATAACAGTAGTCCAGACAAACCGTGCAGACAGAATGTATTAATCGAATGTGCTTTGTACCTTTGCCAATTTAAGATGAACTGTAATCGAATAGTGGACTAATGTACTGTTATCAGCGGTTCCATGAGTCTTCACTTCATGAGTAGTTGCCTCAAATTTTAAGGATGTTTATCTGACAAAACCTGCACTGTGTGCACAAGCCTGCAAAGATCTTTTAACAGGTTACCTGAGTTTTGCTTCATGTAGTCATGTGACCGTGTCCCCCCGACCATACCAAAGCTCTATTCACTCTTACTGAAGCGTTCAAAGCACAAAAACAGTAAACAGATGAGAAATGCCAACTTAAATAGTGTGTTGATTTACTTAACCTCAGCACTGCTAGTTGATAAAGACACTCACAGGTGTCATACCAAAAATGTATCCCCAGCCCTAAAATAATTGCAGTTTTTGGGGGCACAAGTTCCAGCTGCTTTTATCTGATTAATGATCAGTCATATTGGTAATATCATGAAGCCCCTACCCCATGATGTCCCTACACATGATTCCAGGGCTGTGTGACCATGCACTACTGCTGTGCCAATGTGGGGCAAACAATAAACCCCATTCGACCTCGCATAGCTTTTGTCTGAACACCGAGGCGGAATTGCGTGCAATATTAACACCTTGAAAACACTGGAAAATAAAGTGCCCGTGGTTCAAACCGATAAAGTTGCACTGCAGTAGAGTAGTAAAAGCAGCTGTAGCCTTTCATCAGCACACTATGAGGAAGTGAGGATGGGATGAGCAGTGGCTCTCAAGGAACTATCAACCTAAGAAAAGGGGAATGAAATGTAAATTTTAAAGTTTTCCCCACTGTAGGAACCAGCCCTATACTCTTTCAGGCCATTTTCCTGGGGCAAAAAAGAAGTAGGCCAATTAGGGGGCCATTCCTCTAAACGTTCACCTTACCTGGGAAGTCCCTGCAGTGGAACTGTAAATGTAGTCAGTGCACAGTAGCTTGGAAAGATTTTGCTGCATTAAGGCTTGTGTTGCTAATTATTTGCCTGTAAAAGTTCCATTTCAATTGAGCCCCCCCACCCAAATGATAAGATGAGAAAATATGTATTATTATTATCCCCCCCCACAACAAACATAGCAAATGAACAGGCCTGAGCAAGAATCCAGATCTGCGATGTTCAGTTAATCATAAGCAGCAGAATTCATAAGAACGCATTTCACCATGCCCAAGCCTTACATCACAAAAAAGCTGACACAACACTAAATGTTTTATAAAACTTTTAACTTAGATGTGGATCCATAAACCTGCTAGCCTATCCAATCACACCAGACCTTTCATGGAGCAGTGCTCTATGGTCTACAACTGCAATGTTGAACAGAACACCGAATATAGCTCCCCCACCCTGTTCCCTCCCCCTCCCCCTTATCCAGCCCTGCTAACATAGTGCAACACTCAGCCTGTTCATTTGAATTGGCTGCTGACATGTCACTATTCTCTGGGACTTGAGCCCAGAATGTTCCACAGACCAAGCTAACCTTAGGGACAGTGCGGCTACTGATCATGGCTCGATGGCAAGGCCACGCAACAGCCTCATCTAGAGCCGCCAACCCACAGAATAGAGACCAGCTGGGTATAGAATGGACATGCAGAACTACTACAGTAGTGAAAGAAAACATTTAGAACAGCTTTCATTTTCAAGTTTTCTAGATAAACTCTCAGGAATTTAAAGCCACTTCAAGCACCCATCTTTCTCATTAATTTCCTGGGAATGCAAATACAATATTGTAAAAAACTAGCAACTAGCCTATACTTTTAGTTCAAATGGTTTTAATGCTATAGCGCTAGCCTAATATTTCTCACAAAATAGTTTGTTTACACCAGAGTGTGTGTAACTACTATGTACCATAAACTACTAGCCTACTTTTATTTAAACTAATCTTATTGGGGTCAGTAAGATTTCATTAAAAATATATACACATTTAAACAAATGAGGATTTTTTTCAAAGCAAAAAGAGAACAAAATCAAAACACTACTAGTGAATACAGCTAGCAAGAACAAATTGCATTGATTTTTAACACCCTCCCTTATCAACTCAAATTGTGTAAAGTAATCTGTGTACCATCTTTATAAACCCACAGTGAGTTTGAGGCACATAGCAAACACTGAATGAGAGTGCAGTGCTAAAAAAAAATTAAAAATAAAAGTCTACAAATGCTTCAGGAAAATACGATTTTAATTGCTATTGATGCTGACCAATGCAACACCACAGGTCTGACTTAATTTCAATTATTTGGCTACGAGTGGTTGGTTGTCAACTGTATAAATACAGTAGATTTTGGTCACCGAGGAGAAGATGAGAATATGAAAACAATGTGGCCTTATAACTTTTTATTACTTAATTGTATCATGCAGTTGCTGTCATGCCCCCACTCCATTATACATTTGGAATGACCAAGCATTTGTTTGCACACGTTTGTTTTATCTGTGCTGTGTAACCATGATGCCTGCACATCCCTATAGACTTTAAGGACATTTTCATTCAGCAGTCTCACGTCACATTTAGAAGAAAAGCTTGCCAGGGAACACTAACCTCATGCATTTGTAATGTGAAACTTGTTTATGAAAACCCCATGGGCCACTGTGTAGTGGGAAAAAACTAAAAGGAAATGAAACTGGCACTAGAAAGAGAGCAGAGTTGTGCTATTATTCTATTACTTGGGGAATTTCTTGAAAAGTAATAAATGCTTAAATTTACTGTAAGAAGTAAAAGGCAAGAACTCTAATCAGTGTGTCAGATTAATGATAGCAAGGGTCTTGAAGTGGTAAAGATAGTTAGAATTAAGTTAGAATTATTATATAAGAATTATAGGTTATTATGAGGTATGGCACAGTGCATGAGAAATGGGTCAACTTGACACCATACACTGTATGTTATAGAATTACAACCATTTCTGGAAAAAACCCAAATCAAAAACACCCCAAATTACATTATATTATCAGGTGATATGATACCTGGCGGCCAGAAGAACTGTGTACTGAAATTAGATTCCTAGTGTGCCAACCACAGACAGAAAGAAGGGTTCTTTCTGAACCATCACAGAAATCCCCACATTTCATGTTAAGTTCAGCAATACTGCAAGTTGTAGCTTTACTTTAACCAGCGCCAAGTCATGTGATTTCAGAGCAATTTCTTTTTGGGCTCTCCGTGTCTTGTTGATCACTACTGATATTATTTTCAGTGATTTTAGCAAGTATGGGAGCTGGCGTTATCAGACCACAAAAGACATTATTAAACAAAGCTGGTTTCACTTACGTTTCTGACAAGTGTCTCCATAGCAAATAAAACTCAACTAATATGATGCAGCAGCAAGTAAACGGAACAGCATTTTTGTTTAGTTGAACTAGACAGTGTCTCAACCATATAGTACAAATGATTCACGATATGTGTGGCTCAGTGGAATCAAGCGCATTGACACAGCCACCTGGAAAGTCACCCTGTCTAGCCGAGTTGTGTTTTATTTGATACTTGGGTCCTTTCTTCGGGATTGGATTCCATACTTTACAGTTTGCTAGCCACTATAGTACTTTAAATTCACGTTCTGTAAGTTATAGTTTCTAACGGTAGTAGCCAGAGTAAAATATAGATTGTGACCTCAGTTTGAGAACTACATCACGCGACACATTGTACAATGCACTTAAACACTCATAATATTGGTATTTAATTCAATGTTAAAATATTTTCCTATAATAGCATAACAACAACAAATAGGCCCAACCCAACGACATCCATCTTTCTTGTCAACCAATACAGTGACATTTAGAATCATAGTTTGTCCATGTGGTTACAGTAATCTCTTGCAGTGTCCCTTTCGATCTGTTGAAAGTGGAGAGTCAGCAATTCTTCACTAACCATAACCACACAAGGCTGATCAGTGTCAAGTACCAACATCCCTACCAATCTCCATTATGTCCTAGAACATCCCAAAAGCAGTTGAAATGTGGGGAGTTACATATACACTGAACAAAATTATAAAATGCAACACTTTTTGCCCCCCCTTCATCATGAGCTGAACTCAAAGATCTAATACTTTCTCTATGTACACAAAAAACCTATTTCTCTCTAATATTGTTCACAAAAACAAAGTGTTGCGTTTATAATTCTGTGTGTGTATGTATAAAAAACACTTCACTTAATGTAACCTGAATGCAGCCAATAGCCAGCTCATAACAGTCAAGTGAAAATCAATAGCAAATTGCACATCCATAAATATGGAATAACAGACTACTTTGTGCAAATTGTCAGAAACCAAAAAAACCTGGAGGACTAATAATTGGAAATAATGGACTGAGAGCTTTCTAAGTGTGTTCTGCCCTGTACAGTGTAGATGCAATCCTGGTTGATCAAAGCATTGGTGAGGCAACAGCATCTCAATAAATTAGAATTAGGGCTGTCCCGAATACCATTTTACAGGCTTCGAATAAATTATGGTAGTCCCGAATGAGTATTCTAATACTCGTTCTCAAAAACACCATTAAAAAACACTCAACTAGTGCTCAGCGACTTGGCCTAGATATCGATTATTTTCATTATGATAGACAATTTTAAAATCGTTTTTCTTCATGACAAAATATTACTCAAAACAGTTTTGTTTACTAAAATCATATGCCATACTGTAGGCTAATAGGCATATGCCCTACAGTATGTGCAATATCAACAAATAAACTAAATAAAGCTGGTAGGCAATTATTGGTGAAACAGCCACATAAATATATTTCAACAAATATTGAGTAGGTATGTCTGTGGTTATAGTAGGATAGGAGAAATATGCAGACTTTAATACTAGCCTACAATAGGTGGTGTAGTCTATACAGTGAATTGGAATAACATAGCCTAATAATAGGTACAAGCTAATCATGCATAGATTTGCATTACAGATATTAGACAAACAAAAAAAAGGTAAGAAATGCCAATTGCGGCTAATACTAGCTGATAAGCTCAATGCGCAAGCGGGATATTTTGTTGCTAACCCAACCTCGGGCCGTGGCAAGCAACTGCCGTTACCGCAATGTTTACATTTGATTTTTTTTCCCCTACACACCCCTGTTAAAATGCCAGGTTTTTGTAATTTAAAAGAATGAGACGAAATGAACGAGAACGAGATGAAATCTTCGAGGAAAAAATGAAAAATGAAAACCTTACAATAACATGCATAAGTGTGCACACCCTTAAACTAATACTTTGTTGAAGCACCTTTAGATTTTATTACAGCACACAGTTTTTTTGGGTAGGAGTCCATTAGCACTCACCAAGTAGCTCACTCTTCTTTGCAAAAGCGCTCCGAATCTGTCAGATTGCAAGGACATCGCCTGTGCACAGCCCAGTTCAAATCACCCCACAGATGTTCAATTGGATTCAGTTCTGGGCTCTGGCTGGGCCATTCCAAAATGTTAAATCTTCTTCTGGTGAAGCCATGCTTTTGTGGATTTGGGTGTGTGTTTTAGGTTGTTGTCGTGCTGAAAGGTGAATTTCCTCTTCATCTAACAGACGCCTGAAGGTTGTGTGCCAAAATTGCCTGGTATTTGGAACTGTTCATAATTCCCTCCACCCTGACCAAGACCCTGGTTCCAGCTGAAGAAAAACAGCGCCAAAGCATGATGCTGCCACCACCACCACGCTTTACTGTGGGTATAGTGTTCTCTGGGTGATGTACAGTGTTGTTTTTGCGACAAATTTTGGCATTATGGCCAAAAAGTTTAACCTTTGTTTCAGACCATAACACATTCCCCCCACCCACCCCAACTTTCTTTTGGGGGACTTTCTTTTTGTAAACTTCAGGCGGGCTTGGGTGTTTTTCTTAAAAAAGTAAAAGCTTCCGTCTTGCCACCCTACCGCATAGCCCATTCATATGAATAATACGGGACATTGTCACATGTAGCACACAGGCATTAATTACCAGAAATTCCTGCAGTTCCTTTAATGTTGCTGCAGGCCTCTTGGAAGCCCCCCTGACCAGTTTTCTTCTTGTCTTTTCCATTTTGGAGGGACGTCCAGTTCTTGGTAATGTCTCTGTTGTGCCATATTTTCTCCACTTGATGACTGTCTTCACTGTGTTCAATGGTATGGTCTAATGCTTTGGAAATTATTTTGTACCCTTCTCCTGACTTTCATCTATCTTTCAACAATTAGATCCCTTTGATGTTTTAGAAGCTCTCTGTGGACCATGACTTTTGCTCTGAGATGCAACTAAGAAAACATTAATAAAATCCTACTAGAACAGCTGAACTTTATTTGGGATTAATCAGAGTCACATTAAATGATGGCAGGTGTGTAATGACTTATTTAACACGAGTTTGAATGTGATTGGCTAATTCTGAACACAGCCACATCCCCAGTTATAAGGTGTGCACACTTACGCAACCAGGTTATTGTAAATTTCTTTGGCCTACATAGCCTACCCTAACCTAGGCCTAAGCAAGACGAAAACAGGAGGAGTCTTTCGGTTCATTTTATGGAAACCATGAATGCCAGTCTACAGTTTTGAAAAGAGTAACATATTGGCCAGTATGGTACAGAGTTTTGGTGGTAGTTTGAGTGAGAATTCATGAAATTTGCAAGATGTATAGTCACTGAAAGAATTGTGTGCCAAAGCAATGAAAAATCATCCAGATTATCCCACATACAGTATACTGCTGCTGTGCTCACGGTGTGAGAGATCCTATCAATTGTACAAAACTATAGAGAAGTAAGCTATTATAATATTAATATACACTCTTGAGGTTCAGTTAGCTTTTGCAGCCGGTACAAATGCTTATACGTTTTACTTTTGAATAAATGTCAGAGCTTGTACTTTTATTTACTTGAGTATAGAATCAGTACCATCAGTCTTTAAACACAATTATCTGTACTTCTACTTAAGTTCTGAATGTGTGTACTTTCGCCATCTCTATCCTCATGTAAATGAAATAGTATCTTCTGCATTGTCTGCCTAGTGCCTAATAAAAGTCCTAAAGATTTTACAATGTGTGCATCAGTATAGTCTATTCACAAGATAAGAAAGAAAAGCCATTGCCTATCCTTGACAGACAAGCCTGTGTCTTCTAACGTCCATATATTATCCTACAGGCCAAATTAATAACCAACACACAAATACATGTTGTCCAACTAATTCTGCCCTTGACTTAAGATATGATGCAAGCTAAGAAGAATAAACAAGTCTGGACAAATGATACCAGTACATGCCATTTATAAAGTCAGAGTTAGAGCCAAAACCCCTTTTGGCTATACACACACTAAAGGCCAGCCTTTTAAAAAGACCCTGCAGACATCTTTTCTGCAATGTAGTGGTGTATGTTGTTGCAAACCAAATGTATCAGTGATTTTAGTGTAGCAGGTAAAGGCCAAGACGACAAGTCGGTATTAAATCCAAAAGCGTCAACCTTCACCACACAACCCTCAAAAACAAGTCATAATGAGAATTTGATGCAACAATCGTGTGTGTAGCAGCTGTAGGGACTATAAATACAACTTGTGTACATCAGTAACTGTCCAAATGACTGCATGATTTTCATACAAGTGTAAAAAAAAAGAAAAAAGGAAAAAAAGACGCATTCCCTGATGATTCAGAAGCACAGCATGTCAAAAGGTTTGCACTTAACAATTTACATTGATTCTTCCATAATAAAAACACGATGAAAGTGCACAAAAGTAGTAAGTACGAAAGAAGTCAACACGACAAGAAAGCACATGTTGTTGCAATTTAACATTTGAGCATATATGATTTGCTGACCCAACACTTAGTTTCTAACTGAGGCAATACACTACACACTAGAACCAGTCATTCCTACTCGTCAGTTGTCACACCAATTAGTAAAGCTGTACAGAACTACTGAAGTTGGCGATTACACCCTGTCCCCTTGGCCTGCTAGCAAAGTTTTCCCAGTCAAATATTTATAGCACTTGAAACGTTAGATGGCTATTTGAATAGCCCGCTAGCTACAAAAATGAGCATAGTTAGCAACAGCAGAACCACGTCAGGGTTCAAAAACGTTATAGTAGCCATATATTACAAACATATTGAATTACTTTAACTGCTTAATGTAAGCCATAAACTATAGATGTGTGGATCTACGGTGGCGTGAAGAATAGCAGTCTTTTGATTGAGTAATGGATGCCGTCGAAAAATGATCATCCACCATGTTTTCAACACTTGTCAATAAAAATCTGCTGTACTAGTCATTTAATTTCCAAACAGTACGACAAATATTCAGAAACCTACAATAGATAATATCTTTGACAGCTCAGCAAACTTTAGGGGGAAAGAAAAGAGACATCTACATACAGCAGCAGTTACTGATTAACAGTAACACTGCATTTGGAATATCAACATGCACCGTACTACGGTAGGTCATTAGACAAGTTAACTTTTGGGGAAGTGTTTTGCCATCTGAAAAACACATCCCAATAATAAAGCTGGGCTCGTGACCAAATACAGTAGCACTTTACTTCAAACATAAGCTTAGTATGTTCTCTAATTAAAAACATCGTGGCCTGTTTCTGGGTGTACTTAAAGCAGGATTGGTTCTGGCTGTAAAGGTACTTCTTAAAGCAGGGTAGCAATCATCAAATACCATTTTAGCCTGACTTGTTATATGGCCATCAAGCCCCATTCTAAATATATACAGCCTGCTGTTGCTATGATAGCAAGAAGGCAGTACTATATGGACCTCGACTCAGCCTGTCACTGCTATCAGGATAGATTAACAAGCAAATTAACATGTCATTTTAAATGAAACAGACAATTACCTTACTGCTCTGATAACCTTCAAATGCCCTGAACGCGCTGTCAGTAAGTTTCACGTGAAAGACCGAGACATTACTGCCATTGCTCACTCTTCCACAGGACAGTCCGTAACACTGTTCCTCCTTCAACGCCGCCATCTTGCTACCATTCCCAACACGCGCACGCACTCTGTCGTAAAAGCCGAAGTCCCCTAGCTTTAATGAATATTCAATGCCCGTCCAGTGCGTGAAGTCACACAGTAATAATAAACCGGTAGCCCACGTGTTTACAAAATTGTCAGAATTAACATTACGCCTAAACGATAATTGATTTAATAAAAAATGTACAACTGCAACTATATTAAATATTTTATTTTTATTTGACGCGGTTAGGATTGACATAGGTATAAATAGGATTATATAATACACCATTAAGGCAACGCAGTTTTTTAGAGGGTTGCATTACGAGTAAGTTAGGAAAGCGTAGATGTGCGTAGGAACCTAGAACTGGGAAACATGAGGTCATCAAACTACGTCAAAGAAACGTCAGCGTTTGACAAATATATAGACATAACCCCACAATACGCTTAATTGGCAGAGGTCCAGTTTATGAGAAAAAGTAAACAAGGCAAAGCAGTCTATATGTTAGAGTAATTGAATATTTCAACCTAAAAAATAGTGATAATGTGGTAATGATAAAGTGGAGACAGCTGATGGTGAAGATAAAAATTTATTATAATGATAGGCTACAGAAAAGAAACAATCATATCCAAATAAACCAATATACATTATAGAAAAAAAACTATACATTAAACCCAAAGGATTCATTTTTGGGTAATTGTTAAATATTTTGTCAGAAAAAAATACAGAATATAGTAAATATAGATTTTTGTGTCACTTACAGCCAAACGCAAAACTACCAATTGTCTGTCCTTACCTAGTATATACTTATGACACAGAAACTTGTGAACAAGATGGTAGTAGAAGAGAATACTAGTGCATTATGATGACAGAGCAGATGCTTATATGTACATTACTTGAGAATAGAGCTAGGATAAAGCCTAAAACACAAGCCACATCTTGACAATTGTTAATGACAGAAGCATCAACCACAAACAATTTGCAATATTAAATTAGCCACATCAGGGTATATTGTTTTTGAGGAAAAGTATTTTAGATAGTATAAATCTGACATATTTTGGCGCATAAATAATTTAATAAAATCACTATAAAAAAGTGTAACTTGCAATGTGACATATGGATCAGCCTACACTTGTGTGTCAATTACTTTTGTACTCTCCTATACACAAATATTTATGTTTGCTGTAATACAGTGTAGACAATATAGTTCTCAAACATAGCAGAGAAAATTAAAGAGTCACAGTGAAAATGTGACTGAGCTACTAGTATTTCCACCACTTTTAAAAAGTTCAAAAAGCAGTGTCAGAAAACCACGGGGTTTCTTCTTTAGGTTAACTTTGAAGGAGCTTGGACTTGCGGCTGTAGGTATGGGTCAATTTCTTGCAGCTATGACAACAGATAGTGCTACACCACCAATGGCTACAGCAGTTGCCCCAAATAGCCACTTCCAGCTAAAGCCCTGGGAAAACAAGAATAACAAAAAATAAAAACGATGATGGTAAAACAACAGGACTAGAATAAAAGTATAGCATGCAGCATTGAGAGTTAGCATTGTTAGTTTTAAATTGCATATTTGTTTTATAATTAATATACACAACCATGTGAAATATAATAAAACACAAGTTATTGTATGTCCTGTTGCAAAGTGCAGCCATACAGTCTCTCACCCAGGAGGGCTTGGCCCAGTGTTTCTGTGTGTTGCCGCTGAGACTGGCAGGATTCCCAAGCATCTTCTTGTACATGGCCTGCTCTGCTCCCTTCTGTTCCGAGTGCTTCTTCACTAGCTTTGATAGTTCTGCGTGGATAGTCTTTAAAAGAAAGACAAAATCAGTGTGAACTGATGTTGCAGTCTACAGTCCAACCTGGTGAACAACACACCTCTAATGCCATTGAGGGATCTGCAGTCGATTTAACATGGTGTTACAAAAGCCTTGTCATACTGCCAGCTTCTGCGTAATCATAAGTTTGGAACCCCACCATTCAAATGTGCTTGTCATGAAGGCGTGCTAATACATTTCAAATCAAACTTCCTTACATACGATAAGACTGTCTATGATTATCTCATCCAATCAGAAAGTTTAAAATCAGCTAGAGCGCTGGCAGAAACCAGTACAACATTGACTGATGATGTCATCTTAGAGAAAAAAAACTTCTGATTACAGCTGATTTGCCAACTGTTTTCCTCATAGTTGACAGCATTTTGAATTGAGCGATTCCAGACTGATACTTGCAACAAAATAAAATCGGAAAAGTTGTATTGAAGCAGACCCTAATCCGGAACAACAAAAACGAACCATAGGTGTGAAAGCTCTCTTAAATAAAACTGTCACCAGTGGCAATTTATAAGGAACAAATATAATTTAAGGTGCTCTTTCTGCAGGAACTCATGGAACATTTGGGTGGGCGACACCTTTAGGTGGTTTTCCACGGCAGAAATCACTACTGCAGGACCTCTTTCTGATCTATTTTTGGAGGCTTGAAATTTACTGGTTAAAACAACCATTGGGAAAACAACAAACGTCATTTAAAACCAGCAAAACGTTTTAAGCGGTAAACATAGCAAAATCAATTATATCTTGGTTAGCTTGTTGAGTTTACAGTCAATATGAACACAAGCAAAACGTCCACTGAAATATAGGCTTTAATCAATCATAGTCTTGATCGAAGAGCAAAGTAATGGCAACGTTGTAGGTACGTAGTTCCAGCACCGCAATGGAAACACAAATCTGAAAGGGCCGATTAGAACATTCCTGTAAACATTTGCGCCACCTGGGAAGTGCCCTGACATTCTGCGGTCATTTAGTCAATATAACATTTCAGGGAAATGCCTAGCTAGTCCATTAGACTAAACAATAAACACCACTGCAGACTGCAAACATGAAGCCTATATGTAACAAATGCATGCATGCCACAACTCTATATCGTCTAACAACAACAGCCCAGAGTATGGAGACATTTTGGATTTCAGCTATTTCACAGATTAGTGTAGGACTGAAGTGGGTGATTTGAGGCACGATTACCCAAATGCACTGCCATGCCATGTACTGTAAATGGTCCAAGATACCCACGCGCTGAGTTAAGCTCTGTCAAATGCCCAAGCACGGCAATAGTAACCTCACATATCACCCTGCATTAGCTACACAAGAGCAGCAGGTAGACACTTGATACAGACACCGTATGGTGCACTAAGAGACAAACCTATTTAGAGCAACAACATGAAAGCAGATATACTGAAACAATGAGTCAGCAATTCAACAGCATTTACTAAAGCAAATAAAATATGGCATGTTTTACACTGTGGCACCACCTACTGGGTATGAGTGAGAATTATCACATACCCCTTAAAAACGAAGAGTCATTCTAGAGAAAGATTGTTGATATTTGAAGCTCCACCACCCCACATTGGAAACACACTGCCAATGCTATGAACGTGTTGTGTGGTTCAGTCTGCACCACGTTTGTGTCCCCATTTAGAGCCTCGGCTGTGTATAAACACCGAAACGTTTTTTTTTTCAGCGCGCACACAGAACGGGCAGCGAGTAGGCTGAGATTCGCCACATTTGACAAACGGTATTAGCTTATTATCGCTGACTCCACCTTTAATATGTGCGGTCTTATGTTTATGAATAGGGAAGCCAATATTACCTTGCTGCTTGGTTCCAACTTCAGCGCCTTTCTCAGAATCCTAATGGCTTCTGCATATTCACCTTGCAAGGCCAAAACCTGGAGATTGAGGTGACGTTTTGCCATTTCCAAAACGACCACAAAAGAGAAATTAACAAAGACCAAAAGTCTTCATACAGTATTTTATTGAACGTGCAACCTTAATTTAGATAAAGGTCATTTAAAGGAAGGCTTATATGCTTATAGACCAAAGTAATCTCTGCTTCCACAAAGTATTGTTAAAAAGGTTAAAATGGAATGCACAATCAATACATTACATTAATCATTAGCATTTTTTAAACACTACTTATGTTTGTCTACATAAATATGGTAGGTTACACTTACAGAAGCTACACACATTCAATTAGGGTATGTGGACTTTTGATAACCACTGTAAAAGCAAACTAGCTCAAGTTACCTTGCCCATGCGGAATAGTGCTTTTACGTTGTCTGGCTGGTGGGCCAAAGCTGAGACACAAGACTTCAGTGCTGCATCATAGTGATCTATCTTCAGCTGAGAAGCAGCCATGTTGTTGAGACACTTCACTTTAACATCCAGTAGCTCACTCTCCTCCTCTGGACTAATATCCACTGGATCAAAAAAAAAAAGGTTTAAAAACAGATCACCAACAGGATAGCATCACCTTTATATTTCAACTTTGTCTTTATAACTGGCGCTATGATCAGAAACTTGATTAAATTAAGTTTCCACCAACCCTGAGCCTCTGACCTTTGGAACTAGATTCTGTGATCTGCAGGGCAATGCTGTATGAGTTAACAGCAAAAGCAAAATTTCCCCGCTGGTAGTGGGTGTTTCCTCGCTCTCGTTTCTGTGTAGCTAAGGCAATTTTCTGAGCAGGAGGCAGAAGCTCCAGATCTGGAGCATCAGTGGCCTCTAGCAATTTCACCTCCAGGCTCAGTTCAGCATCCGGGAAAACCTTAGGGTCAAGACTAGCAGAAGGAAGGCTGGATCCGTTTTTGTAGGTTCATTTCAAATAAACATATTGCACACAATCTCAAACTTAAACTAATTTCATTATTCGTGTGCAAGTCTGAATCTTGCAAGTATTACATTCAAGAGCACAAGAGCAGCTGCCCAAAGCAGGTAGAGGGTCAGTGACTTCTTCCATAGTGGCTGTAAGACAGGTCTAGAACCTGAAATGGACTAGAGGTGCAGATTTGGACACTTTTCACCTTGATCAGCAAATCACTTAGGAGTATGTTTTTGAGAAGCTATTTTCAGTGGTAAAACAGTGTGTATAGAAGGCCAAAACAGAGAGAAAAGCTGCCTTTTCAATTGTCTTCCCTGCATTAATGTAGACTAACCTGAGGAAAGTAGTTAATCAGGTGTGTGTGTGTATACATGCATGCATGCATGCATGCATGTATACACACACACAAATATAATTCCAGTTACATTGAAATGTCTTACCTCCCCCTGGAACCATAAGCATATTTTGCATTAGTCTGGACAAGTGCCGTCTCTCCCATTTCCATAAGCTGCACTGTGAGATCCAATGCCTGAAAACACTCGATAGCTTAGAACAGCATTAGCACAAACAACATAATAATAATAATAATAATAATATTTAAACTTGCTTTTCTAAATACTCAAAGATGCTTTGAGTGATGCAATTATGTTTGTTCTTATATGTACTCTTACAGTACGTATAAGATGATATGTAACCTAAACTGAGTGTCTAAAGGCATGGTTAAAGGCTGAATCAGGGAGTCTGGAGAAAGCTTGTTTATATAAATAAATAAATAAATAAAAACACCTTTCCCTTGCCATAAATTGCTCCTTCAGAAGTTACACCCTCCCACATTGGCCAAGGCTGGGATAGTGTTGTTTAGTGCAGAGGGCTGGATTGGGATTGGGTTCCCATGGGTTCCACAGGACCAAACGCATATTGTGGGTGCAAGAGTTTTGAACTTTGCTGCGGGCTGTCAAACTAAATACTGTGGGTCACTGGATCTCTGCAGATTTCCAGTGGATAGGTCACCGCTAGTCTGTAAAAAGTCTTAATATGTCAAAATGTCTTATTTTTACTAGACGTGGTATTACATTTCAAACTGTCTCAACAAATCCTGCAATTAATTTGCCCGTAATACATGACAACCTACACGTAATGTTTGTTAATCATTGTGTGGCAACAACATGAACTCTGAACTTAGCTTCACAGGCTTCACTTCCTGCTACCATACATTTCCCAACTCGTTTTGTGCGCTGGAGGCGCAGAACAGTATACTCGTAGCCTACATAGTGCTACAGCATTGTGCAAAAACCAAGCAAAATGTTTACATTATTTGTAGTGTATTTCTGTTTGCTGTTGTGGATACAAACAAATGTTGCGGGAGCGGTAATGGTCAGAGATTCAGTGGGACCGGGGTTAAGATAACAACAGAGCACTAGTGTAGTGCTTTCTGCACCACTTAGTTTATGTTTCCATTTAGACAGCCAGGGCTGTGTGTAGAAACACTACATTATATTTTCAACGTGCACACAGAATGGGCAGCTAGTGGTCAACAATCACTGACTTCACCTTTAAGTTTTAATATCCTTTTTTTCTTTATAAATGACACTTGAAATTTCATATTAGCAGTAAACGCAGAGAAATAAGCAAGAATCACAAAAGTAGCAAAAAAAAAACAATACACCAGCCTACATAAATAATCTCCGCCATTTATTTTACCTGAATGACATCACCATCTCCCAAGGTGAAAGAAAGCTCAGGCAGCTCCTCCACACATGTCCCGTCAATCAGGGAAGTCTTAACGTGAATCTTGACATTCTGTCCTTTCTGTGGTCTGCTGTCTCGCCCTTCACCCAACCCCAAAGTTTTTTTCTTCAGCTGGCCATTACCTACAGGAAGATACAGTCTCTGCTAGGTCAAGCAATCAAGATCAAGGCATTATCACAAACAAACATTTTGATATGTAGAATATTCTAAGGTTTAGAGATGTGACCCATGTCACAGTCTAGTTCCAACCAGTTTGTTATTCTGAAGTGTTATGTTCTGTTATGTCTTAATAATGTGTCCATGCGTCAAAGGCTCCAAGGATGTCTATGAAAACATCATGTTACGGCGTGATCTGAACATTATTTGTGATAAGCAAGTATTGAAAAACATAGCTCACAGAATGAAACTTAAAAGCATATTGATCTGAAGACCATTGCTGTAGCATCTGCAATTGCACCCATGTACTATAAATAGACCTGATTCACTCAGTTCCTCTCTGAGTCATTTTTGATCAGACAAAATTACCATACAAATATGGCTAATACAACGAGAACACAAAGCAATCAAAGAATTAAGCACCTTGACAAATATCTTGGAGCCTGTGAAGGCTCAGCAACTCCTCCTTCATTACATTATTTAAAAGCATCGTGGCATAGTGCAATATGTAATGTGGTATTGATTCATGCCAACCTAATACATCCAGCCACTCTTCCACCACGGCTGAGGGGTCTTCATCTGCTTCCGTTTTTACACTTTTATGCTCCTTCCCACCCCCAGCATCTTCTAGGGGAGGTGGGTCATCGTCAATATCCTCTTCATCCAGCAACTCAAAGTCCTCCCCACTATCCAGCAGTGTGGTACGTCCATGTTTATTTGCAGGTGAAACCGTGCAATGGACGTCACTATCTGTGATAATTTCTTCTTTTTCAGCCATCTGTAAAATGCAATAAAAGAAATACACGGGTAACCGAATGAAGAAACGGCCACATACATAGTACCGGTACTAACATTATTAACCAACTCACATATATGAGAATAGTAACTTGTTGCTAACATGATAATTACGTGAAATAAGCCTCAGTTATGTATCTGCAAGACGTCTAGCAGTAACACGATGCTCCACCAGACAGCTTTGAACGAATAGTCAGTTGTGCCGTACTGTCTCCTACCGGTACATGTTTTCAGAAGTTTCTGCTAAGTTCTGTACTGTTTCACTTACTGCAAGCTATATTAATGCTAACAATAGCTGTTAGGTACGATACTGAAGCTAATGTTAGCTGGCAGTGATGATCGGTGGTATTGTAGTTACGCAACACATTTAACAGCGTCTCGCCTTTTCATGAAATATTAACGTTTAGCTGCGATAAACCCATATATAAATGGGCCTTACCATAAAATGATATTGTTGTGTTGTGTTTGCTTTGGTCCGGGTATAGATAAATCTCTGATCCTTGTGTTGTCTAGCAGCTAGACTCCAGCAACGCTTTGGTAATGGTTAATAGGCACTTCCTGCTAACCTTAGCAATCCTATTGGACTGGGCAGTATTTTCTCCTTTTTTAATGAAGGCGGGATTCAAAATGTGTCAATACCATAATAAAAACAGTTGAGTGCTTTGTTTCACGCGAATGTAATAGATTTATGAATATGTATCTATTCATATGTATATAAATTCCCACCCACATTCATTCACATTCTGGAAAGATTGAAACAAGAATTAAAAATCAAATGACATTTATTATTGATGCATTGTTTCTTTTTTTATAAGCAAATTATCTGTTTTTCTTTCAGTCTAAAGAAACTTTACAATATAAAGAAACATACAAAGGACATCTTTATTACCTACACAAGACACCAAAGTCCCTAAGACAAGATTCTGAACTATTCTACCATGAAATACAAAGCAAACTCAAGAGACAGACTGCTTCATATTGAATACTGCCTTGTCATCAGAGAGGATCATATATTCCCCAGCCAACCCAACCCAGCATAACCACCCCACCCACCCAGCAAATCTTCCTAATAGTACAGTATTATACATCACAATAGAAGTACAGAGATGGCCAACAATCAATATACACAGATGACTGAGAGGGTCAGTGGGAGAGCATCAGTCTATACAACGCTATTATAGGAGTGAATAGCAAAGGACAGTTATTTTCCCATGTATTACTTTGTGATCTATTTTTAATTTAAAATGGAGGTCCTCTAAGTACTTTTTCCTTCCTTTCTTCATATTAAAAACAGTAATACGTGGTGACTTTTTCATTTTGTTTAGTTGGCCAATGGCCTTTGAAATAATTTTTGACTTATCAAAAATCTATATTAACATTTCAATTGATGGTGAGGATAATATAAATCTATTCACCCTACCACAGAAGTGTTTGGCAAACAGGTTCCCCTCACTAGGTTATACATTTTAAATGTACATTTTGTGTTGGCCAACATGAACCAAATCTTAAGCGTGTTGTATCGTCTCTCTGTTATAACATTGACAGTTTATTTATAATTTACTTTAAACTGTATTCATTGGTAGTGACTGACATATCAAAACATGTCAATGATATCAAAATGCATTATACAGTATTTACATCAAAGAAAATTAAAGAAAGGGAGTGGGGGGTGTAGGGAGGGGGGGGCGGGGGGCGGGGGAGGGAATAGGGTGTCAGCATATTAAAATCTCACTGGAAATTGCATTTTCCAAGCCACTGGTAGTTTAACCCTGGACATGTCTGTGTTAAACTCTGGATATATGGATATATGTTTGCCTTGTGTGGGCTCTTTAATATTTTACCCCTTCTTGAATACACAAAACAATCAACAAAATGCACAAATACATGACAAAAGGTTTGATATACAATTCAGTCCAATCAAATATTTCCATTGCAAAATTATTCTATTATTGTTCCACTATGTTGGACCATTGATGCTGCATCATCCATGTATCCATAACAACACTCACATCACCAGCCACTGCATTCACCCCCAGGACTCAATATGCTATTCAAAAAGCCATGGGAGCAGAGAAACCCGATCAATGGGTCAAGGGTAAAGTTGTTAACCTGTCTTCCATGGGCTGAAACAGTGGGTCATACTGATCTGTGAGTTAAGCCCAAACTAAACACGTCTGTGATTTGAATCTTTGAATTGCAGCAAATGAGACTTCCATTAGTGACCAGAAAGAGTTCTAGGAAGAAACATTGCAACTCAAATCAATAGAAAGGATGAAGCAAAATCAGAAATAGTACATATACACTTTCACACAGACCAGTTGCAAATAACAAATGATAAAACAATGGCAATACCAGCTAAGTATGTATTTACAGGAAAGATCAAATACATAAGAGATAAAAGATATTCTACAAATCTCATTCACTCTATCAATAACTGAATGAGAAATGGAAAGAAAGACATGGAGGTTTTAATTAATCAAATGTTCAGATAAATAAGTCCTAAAGACCAATTTAGAACAGTCCAATCCAATACGATAATTAAAAGAAAACACAATTAAATAGAGGTGCTTATTAAGGCACAGATATACTATACAGTTAAGCATTATTATTATTATTATTTAGTTACATCATTTGTAAGGCTCTAGAGAGCATCTGCTTTATGTGAATCAATCATTTTGGTTTACAAATCGCACCAAACACTGCTTAGGTGTGGAGTGCCAGTTGATCAATTATTCATACCATTCTTGTCTGGTGGTACAAATATTTCACTAGCTACACTAGCTCCTTAGATAACTGATGGAAAAGTATGTGACGAGAGCCTGACGGTGACAAAACAAACAAAACATTAAATACCTACAAATATGTAAACAGAAGTATCTTTGTGCATTTTCTTTGAGTGTGTGCTTATTCTGTCATTGTTGATTCTGCAGCTGATATAAAAATGTGCCCTTAACAGGAAATAATAACTACATCATTAGAACAATAATATCAAATTAGGAAAATTATAATCATAATAATAATATTAATCAACAAAAAATACAAACATGTACTTAAAACCATTCTTGCCCTAAAATAATATAATTGGTTTAATGTATATTGTTTGTAATAATTCCTATCAACACAGAGTTTTTCAATAAGGGTCTCCAGTACTCATCACCTACTAGTCAACTACCGCTCGCCTCACCCGTTAGCTTACAATGAGCATGACATACTGGAGAGTTTGTGGAGTGAAGCTGGCTGCCTGGTGGCACTCGCATGGTATTCTAGTGAAGGTTTCCTCATGCCGCCCACAGATGCAGGTAGTGGACGTGTGAGAGAAGGCCTGGAGGAGCGGGCCAAACATCTCAGCGTCCGTGATCAAGCCTGTCGTCAGGCGCAGAGAGCCGGCGGTGATACCCTTCCAGTGGCCTGGAGAGCGTCTCATGTTCTCACCCCCATCTTACAGGCATTGGGATGGACCTTGAGGGGGGTCCTGCTTTCCAAAGGCATCCCCAGGGGCTGTGTGGCGCAACACACCATCCAGGATGAGTTCAGGTGGAGGTAGCAGACAGGAAGGGAGGGAGAAGGCAAGGAGAATAATGCAAGAAGCACCGGGTGGATGGGAGGGAGGGGAGATGAACATAATAAAATAAAATAAAGGGATCACACACTCATCGTCATGTTGGGTGAATACTGTAAAGAGAGAAAAAAGAGGGAGGGGTGAAGAGATAAGCCAATACTATATGAAACGTGTTACACTACACAAGTTAAAAGCACTACTCTGAACGCCATTTACAATTCACCAGTAGTAGCAGCACATTGTAATGCATACCAGGGGAAATGCCTGCTCGGTAACCTTTCTATCAATTTTGAGTGAGTTCTAGCACCAAGAAGAGCACAGTCCAGCCAAAAGGGAAAATGTTAAAAAATAAAGCTTAGAAAACAGTTTGTCAGTGTTGAATTAATCAGGAGAAGCACAATATATGACATTCTCTCCATGCGTCAGAGAAGGCATACCACGTGTTTCTCTCCCCATGCTTACATACATGCCATGTGTGCTGGTGGGAAACGTAAATATCTACTTACACTTTCACTTTGGAATGGGTTTAAAAAGTTGCCTGCCATCTCACTGTCATCCCGTGGGGTTCCTGGGGGATTGTTCATGCCTGCCATGTTGTTAGGAGAATTCTGCCACATAGAGGCAAGATGTTTAGTGTTTAATATTTCACTGAAATAATACCTGAGGTAAGGTGAATGCACAGTATGCAAGTATGCATTCAAGTTTTACCTTTGGCAACCCATCCATGTCACCAGACCCTGCGAACACGGAGATCAGCATTACAGAAACATCAGGATCACACAGAAGCAACTGGTATCTTAACTTTAGAGACGGGCAGGATCTCCCCTTTTAAGCACAGACAAGCTGCCCGACTGCAAGCACTGGCTTTTAATTAAGGTATTTGTTTCAAATACAGATGAGCCGTAATTCCATTGGCCTCATTGATCACGTCTCACCTGTCTACAGAATCAATGCGCCCACTCACAGCCCACCTAATCGTTTTTTTGTTTAAATCAATATAACAGAGACAAATATTATTCCCTTTAACATCCACCAGGGGGCAGCATCGCACAAGTAAAGGCATTGTACTTGTCTGTGCTATACCTGGTCTGGTTCAAACACTCACCTAGCGATCCATTCATATGGTGCTGCTCCATGGCTCCCATCCCGCCCATTGGTCCATCAGGACCCGGACCCATTGGGAACTAAAAATAAATGCATGACATTCACAAAATGAATATATATAAATTAAACAACACGTCAGAATTGTAGTAAAACTGCAAGTGGGTCTTAAAGTATCAAATGGACTCACGTTAGGTCTGTTGCCACCTGGGCCGATGGGGTTCATCATCGTGTAGATATTTTCACTTGAGTTTGTCGAGTCTGTAAAGAAAGATGTATTTCATAGTTGGCAGGCTGGCAGGATGTTCCTTTCACCACAGGTTTGAAGTGACACATATGTTTGGTTTATCACAGCAGTGCTCATACAATCATGGCTGGTTCTAATCCAACATCTAATATGCCATCCTTTTCTCTCTGTGCATAATGCCAACCTGTTACTTATCCAATGAACTGACCGATTTGCACATTGCTATTATGCTCAATGAAAGAAGTCACATAATCAGGAGATTAAAGGAAGCTATTCTATAGAGGTACTTGGCAAGTTAACAAACAACCACTACACGTTCCCTACGCACGTTCTGAAAGGGTCAAACAGCTGACGAAAAAGAGGAGGTGACCTTGATTTGAAAACACAGGCAGATATGTGTGAGTTGGAGACAAAGGGGACCAAAAAATAAATAAACCAATGAAACACGAGGGAGAGAGAGAGCGCCTAGAATGATTGTGTGTGTGTGGTGGTAAAGAGATCTTTCCCTCTTAGTGTCCCTGAAGGTAGCCTGTGCTGTCGTGACTGAGGGCCTGAGTGAATGTGTGCGTGCATGTGTGTGTGTGTGTGTGTGTGTGGGTCTGTGTGCAGTCTTGGCGACTGCAGTGGAAAAATGTGCTCCCTCCGGTCGTACGTGTGAGCAGTAGTGTTTCGTGCACAAGGTTGCCTGGACAACGTATCACAATAGAGTAAAGTATATAAATAATAAATAGTCGACACAAAAAGAAGCACTCCACAGGCTGACAGAAACAGAACATCTACAGGATGTTGGCCCACAGTGTTTTGTTCTCAGCTAATCCTCCATACAGACATTAGATGGATGGGTCAACGCTGCAGTGGATCTGTGGACTGGTAGTGACATAACCTCTGCTTCTCTTTCCCTATAGCCTGGGACTATGGCCATTGGAAAAAACATACTAAGGGCCTTGTAACGTGTTTGCACTCGTTTTAGGCGTAATTTCGTCACACTTTGCACCTAGAAACATGGCATTGTATGTACGAACAGCACGCACATGCCTAAAAACGCAATCCTGCCTGCTGAAAAAACACAGGACCGCAAGATGCTCTTTCCTATTAATGCATATGCATTCATGGGAGGTGTTGAGGGGAGATTGGGAGTGTCACGCAAAAATACGGGAGGAGAAGCACAAGGAGAGTGATTACCTATTCCGTTGAATGTATGAAAACTGCGATGCAAAGCGCAAGTCGGTTTTGCGGTAAAAATTTGAAAATAAGGTTTTATCCCAGTGAGTGCGTTTCTTTGAACAGGGGAAGCAAGCAATGGCAAGATTCATCTCAGCAAGATGAATACACATGCCATGGAGAGACTGAGGGTTTGGTTGCTTGTGTGGTGTTAAAACAAATGTTTATTCCACTGCTTTATTTTAAATTGTATAGGCTAGTCACCCACACATAATTAGTTTGTGGTAGAATTACGCCCGTTATCTTTAGGTTTGACACATATAGACAAGTAAGCTATTTATAAATAGGTCTGCTTCATGATCATTAAACTTGTTCTCTTTTTCTGAGTCTGCTGTTCCATTGCTTCGAGCGCCGCAACTTACGGATATGGGCGGCTGGAGCATAGACCAGACTACTCGCCGTGTTAACGCCAAGTTCAGAGGGCAGTGCCGAGCACAGATTACATGATCAGTTGCAAATTTAGCATATCCAACGTAAAATGTGATTGCACAGTATACGTTATCTGCGGTCTGGCTGCACTTTCATGTAGCGCACGCCAACGTACGTACATGAGGCCCTAAATGTCTGCTTCTTTCACTGTTGCCATTTTCAAAGTTATATATATACACACAGTATATACAGTATACTGTATATATAAAACACACTAGTCCGTAAAACACACAGTTATAGTAGTATATTCGTGCTTGAATGTTTTGCATTAACATAAATATTTACAAAGAATGTATCAATCAGCCTGTCAGCCACTGTGCAGTATGGCCTGGATGTTTCTCCCAGACCTCGTTCAAAGAACAGTGATTAAAAATTATAGTCAGTAGGGATACTAATATGTATAGCTCACCTCCGGGGCTAGGCATGATGGGAGTTCCTGGTGGACCACCTCCCCCTGGTGGGCCCTATGGGTAGGAGAGAGAGAGGGAGAGAGAGAGAGAGAGAGATTATATACTAATCAAAATTAATTTGTGTCTGATAGAGCTCAGTAATTCCCACTGGGATTATGATCAAGCCCTCCAGTTTTACAAAATGTTTGATTTGGTACAGATCGTGCCCCTCCCATATGAGTCCTCTGTGGCTTGCACTCTTCTCTATGTCTTCTACAGAGCTCATAAACTCAAACAATGCCATAACCCTCCCCTTACAGCTATGTCCAATATTACATACATTAGTATTTGAAACAGGTAGGGAGGGTCATTTGGGGTTCTGGGGGATGCTATAATTCAGGCCTTTAAATACCTTAGCAACATATATTGAATATTGCACATATGTTGTGCTAAAATATCTTAGTGAACTGCATTGAAGAATGTTGAGAGTTGAGTTTTTGTTACCCATAGGGGGCAGTGTGTCTGTTACATATACACACATTGTCAACCTAGTCACGGCACTCACCACATAGTTGCCCGGAGATGAAGATGAATAAGCTATCTGTGGAGACAGTTGACAACAGACCATGTAAGACATAGATATTCTATAAAAAAATAACATATAAATGAATTAAATCATAGTACCGAGTTGGCATTGGGGTTGGGCCATGGCCCTCTTCCACCAGGTCCCCTGAAAAACAACGAAAAGAGATCACTGATTTAATGTGTCAAGTGTTGTGTTCCCTCCTTTATGAAAGCACCTGACCTACACCACTTGTACACATCTTTAGGCAATATATATTGCTTGGCTCATAGTACTGCTGTATTTGGGTACACATTCAAATCACGCAATTGGATGAAACAAGATACTTGTAAAACCAATATCTGTTTGTTTTTTACAAGTAAATGTCAGTTTGAATGCTACTGATAATTCTAGCAAGCGATAGTTTTGTGGCAAATGTGTAGTCACTGGCTAGCATATAGCACATATAGCATTTAATAGCAGAAACTAGCTTGAAATATGAAGCCTAATTTGTCAATACGATGGAGTACCAACTCCATTACTGCAGTACTAACATGTTCATCCCTGGCATTCCCGGACCCATGGAGTTGGGAGGAGGTCTCATTCCTCCACCGTAGTTCTGCACAAAGGGAGAAATGCACAGTCAGCGTGGCTTCTCACACCTGCTCCGTCTGAGACCAACGGAAAGTTAGGAATCTTAATGAAGGTCAGCAATGCTCACGTCTCTAACTAACTGGAATTGAATTTTGTGTGTGTGTGTGTGTGTATGCGTGTGTGTGTGTGTGTGTGTGTGTGTGGGTGTGTGTCTGT
>JAODUK010014500.1:15000-19149 GCA_027564635.1 Typhlichthys eigenmanni | reverse complement strand
TGATATCTGTGCATGGCACAAACACAGCGCCATGATATCTGTGCATGGCACAAACACAGCGCCATGATATCTGTGCATGGCACAAACACAGCGCCATGATATCTGTGCACAATCATAGATAGCGGCAGCACAACAGACTGCACATGGAAAGGCTTCATTACCATCACTGCTGCATTACCTCACCGAGTGACGTAAGCTGACGTAAACATTGGCATGTCACTCACGGCAACCTCAGAGTGCACTTTACTGCACACTACAGTACTTAATGACCAGCCTGGGCTGAGCTTGTGTGGCGTCAGAAGCAAAGCTGTGTGTCCCGAGGCATCGAACAGTGATTTAGAACAGCAAATAAACTGGTCGTAAGCAGCAGGTGTTCAAAAACAACAGCAGAGATGAACATCTGTGTTTTTATTGAACTGGCCACATGACTAAAATATCCCTCACGGAAATAATTAGCGCATCCCATAAAACAGGCTACGACCTTTGAGCAAAATAGAAGACAGAGAGAGATCCTATGACTTCAACAGTCTCCACACACACACACACACACACCTTCATATGACATCATTCAAATTTCCTCTTTCAAGTGGAGGGAAAAGGAAAAGATCTGCGGCCAGTGGTTAAAACACAGGAATTAAGACTGCATCCTCTCCTGATCAATAACAGGCTGCCTCAGTGGGAAGGCTGACCTTATCCCACCACACCACCAGTCTAATAGCATCCACTGCAGGCTGTCCAGAAAACCTCACTCGGCAAGAATGGAACAGAGCCATGTGCTGGTCCCTGCAGTCTTCCCTTAAGAAGACACACTCCATGGTGCGACAAGCCCCTGCACACCAGGAGAACCTGCATCTGACACGTGGTGTGTCTGCAGACAACTCTGCAGACACACCAGCAGTCGTGGATGGCAACTGGCACACCAAGCGTTCTGGAGGACACCGCAAGTAAACATGATAGAAATATACAAACACGTCACCTAAAGGTGGAGTCAGGGATGCTGGAGAAAGCTTGCTGATATCACGCACACACACACACACACACACACACACACACACAAAGAGAAAACAACAGCTGGCAGACCGTGATGTGAGGAGATATTCACTGAATTTGACCACAAAAAATCGCTGACTCCACCTTTAATGATAAGGAAGGAAAGATTGTGGGTGGACACAAATAGTTCCAAACTGCTCCATAAGGGGGCGTAGCGTAAGGGGACGTGTGGTATCTCCTCTGGGACACTGGTAACTCCCACCAGAACTATTCCACGGGCCTACACGGCCCACAGAGAGCACTGGCTCAGGGTGCTTCAACACATCGCCGCCATAAATAAACAGTAGCCTGCCGTGCCTTCTGTTTATCGCGTCTCGCCCCTAAAAAGCTGAAATATGAATCCATATTGTTTCCATGTACAAATGGTTGGATTGTTTACATGCCAGCCATTTTGGTGACAATCTAAATCAACGAGCATCTTATGAATTCCTTAAAGTGCCTGTCCGCCCACACAGAAGTTTAGTGCAAATGTGGTCGATTAGACTCTTCCAGAACTGTGTGGGCGTGTACACAGAGCTGCTTGACTGACATCTCGCAGACAGTCCTGTGTCAGATTTATTAGAATATTTCCAAATGAATAGTCTAAGGACTAAATCCCCACTGGGAGACTAAGTCTTGTCTCCAGTGTCTAATGACATGGAGCTGTAGCAAAGGTTCAGTGAAGAAGACTACTTGATTACACACATTCTGGGTAGGATTACATTCTCCCATCCAGCTCAGCCAATCACAGCTGCACACATCCACGTGAACCATCTCCTCCCCTATACAATATGAACGGCTGCTCTCTCTCTCTCTCTCTCGCCAACCCATCTCCACCATGTCTTCATCTAAACTCTGTACCATTATTCATGAGGGGGGGGGATTAAACTGGATTTATTTGTATATGCATGAATTAACCGTCTAAGTGTCTTTTGGCCGTTTTTCACTACGTTGAAAGCCTTTCTGTAATAGCTATCATCTATTAGTTTTATGTCTCTGTTATCAGCACCCTCTCAGCCATGATTAGGATTATTTCACTAAACACTTTAGAGAAATTTAACTCACTATTTATGTGTTTATTATGTAACAGATGGTAGAATAGTGTATAGTACAAATATTTAGATTCCTCCATGCCTTTTGATTTGACTTTCAAACTCTTCTGAGTTCAAATAAATAAACTAAATGAATTGAACTACATAATTGTATTTATATATGCGCTCTTATTTATAAGCCCTGAGTTGCATGGGGTATGCTTTTATCTGTTTATTTCTATATTTAATAATTTCTGTCTTTTTAGTTTTTAGCATTTTAGAGGCAACTTTGCCGTTGTCTTGTCCAGCTGCTCTTATGCCCAAGAACACAAGCCATCAGAAGGAAAATACTGAATATATTATAATATATAAATTATGCCATTTTTGAGAGGGCATTTTAGAGGCAAATTTGCAGTTGTCTTGTACAGCCCCTGCTATGTTAAATAAGACAAACCATATACTGGTCTCTTCGGCGGAATGTCTGGATTATGAGGGAAAAAAACGTGAGTTTCTAGCATTTACTGTTCTGAAGATATGATATGAAATATAAACCGCAAACTCCACGGATCTCGAGTTTGGAGGGTTAAACGTTGTTGATGGAATCCCAATGCCAAAACACTAGACCTTTAAAGTCTCCTGATTGACCTAATGACAAGGACATTGTCCAAACCCTCCAGGCAAAAATCTATTAAATCAGTGCACTGTTGTTGCATGTGCTCCTGTCACCGTGGCAACACGTGCTCCTGCCACCGTGGCGTATTTACCTTTCCTGGGCAAGGACGTGGGCGGGGGCTTCTCCTTGGTCCTCAGAGGACCCAAAGCCTCATGTCCCTGGCAGCAGGTGAGGAAGGCGTGGCCGCATGCACCACCCAGGACGTGGTGAGCGTGGCATCTTCCCTCTGCGCCTCGCACCCCGAGGCCCAGGGCACAGCAGCTGCAGCACGCCTGCTCATCCAGGAGGCAGAAGAAGCAACACGTTACAACATTTAACACGCAACATTGTGTGTCAACTAGGACTGACCCCAAATATTAGATTATTCAGGTATTCGTTCGTTGGGTATGTATTTGATTTAAATATTGGGATGAGAGTATTCGGTTTTTCACATTATGCATGTTCTCCCATTAATCCCTACTGTCTCCATATAAACACACATGTGGAAATGTAATAGCCTGCCCTACACTGTGTCATCAACACAATTGATTGCAATTGGCTCCGTTTGTAAGAAGAGAGCGAGTCTATTCATTCAACGACCACTCTTATTGGGTAATACAGGAGGTATATCCTATTTGACAGCTCTGATTGGCTCAATTGATGTGTCAATCAAAGTGGCCATTTTGAGCGCATGGCTGTTTACATGTGTGCTCACTGAAGCTAGGAGTCGAATATGACTTCTGTTACACTTTATAATTATAGTTGAGTGTTTTAATGGTGTTTTCAAAAAAAGAGTATATAAACACAATAAAGTATTCGAAACCTGTAAAATGGTATTCGGGACAGCCCTAGTATCAACACATAATATGCAACATGTATGTATGCATGTATTGTACAATATGTAACGTTACAATATGCAACGTAACAACACATAACCTTTACAATACATAATACGTAACGTAACATATGTAACAAAATATCAGTGCATAACACATAACCAACAAGCAACATGCAACAATACATATTACATAACAATATTGAAGTTATATATCTATACGTAACAATATTGTTAAGTAACAACACAATACGTAACAACATATAACAATATGTAAAAATATATACCAATACGTAACAATAAGTATCAAACATCCAAATATATGAGAAACATTTGCTAACTGAACACCGTTCTGAAAGTGAAATATTGCCATCACACATTTATAGAATAAGCTCTTGGAAGGTTGAGCTTGTTTGCTGGTCATTTGGGCAATAAGCAATTAGTTTGATGACTGAATATTTAACGTGAGCTGTGAAACATGTACTGTATAAGCTGTAACTACTGGATGTTAGCCATAATGCCTGCTGCTGCCATTATGGTTGCTTACAAGGTCTGTTGTGTGACCTTTTCAGCTATTGGCTGAAATGTACTCATTTTAAGTG
>JAODUK010014500.1:0-12500 GCA_027564635.1 Typhlichthys eigenmanni | reverse complement strand
AATAGGATGTTCTTAAGCAGGAAGGGTTATACTGCCTGAAGTTGGCCCAAGTCTTTGCATATTGTTATCTATATCTTTAGAAATCTACCTAAAAAAGACAAGATACTGTACCAAATTAAAACATGCAAAAAAACAAATACAATATCAAAATCCATGAATTACCGCGAACGCTAAATTTAAAAACAAAATAAAAATAAAAATAAATAAAAAGCACAAACCACTGAGCCTTATCTTAATCAAACACCCAGAGTTCATGCCCCCCCACCCCCCCCTTCCCTACCCTCTTCCCAGCGCTCATGAGACAGTGGGTGGGGTCAGGAGTGACCTCCCCCTTCTACATTGTGCAGTATGTCATAGGAGTGTTAGCCAAAGGCCAAACAGCGGGTTCAAACAGTGGGTTCAAACCAGGGGTGATGTAACAGCCTCAATCAGCGCCGCCCTACTAATTACGGAGCAGACAATGGGAACAATAGGGCGCCACACATTCAGCGGATCAACACCCGGACAAGAGGCAGACTCCCCCGCTCCCCTTTCCGCCAGCGCCCCCAGGTCAAGCCCCGGCAGCGAGAGAGCACCACAGACTACAGCAGCTAAAACAACAGCCCTGGAGCTGCTTAAGGAGCTCCCACAGGGGCTTGTCTGGGCCGATTAGCGCGGGTTCAGCAGGCGGTATGGCCAAACACAGACCTATTTCAGAGCACACCCAGGCCAGTGTGTCTATAGCACACGTCTTAAACCTGCTGCTCCGGAGGCTCTGGGGCTCTGGGGCTCTGTTGCTCCGGAGCTCCGGAGCTCTAGGGCTCTGTTGCTCCAGAGCTCTGGAGGTCTGGGGCTCCGGAGCTCTGGGGCTCTGTTGCTCCGGAGCTCTGAGGCTCTGGAGCTCTGGGGCTTAGGCGCTCTGGAGCACAGAGGCTAATAGAGCTGTGGTGCTTTTGAGCTCAGGAGCTCTGGAGCTTTGGGGCTCTGGACCTCTGGGGCTCTGGGGCAACAGAGCTCAGGGGCTCTGGGGCAATGGGACTCCATGCCCAACAAGTGCAACAACCTTTGTTACTGTGTGTTACTGTGTGAGTATGACTCTGAATCTGTACCCTTTATTACACATTAAGTTAGTCTATTTAGACTTTTAGTCTAAATAGTTTTGACCCTTTTACTCACTCTACTACTCACAATATGTCCTGTTACTCTGAAATGTGTAGATACTTGGGGAATCATTCGCTCGTGTTTGTATACACACCAGTATATTTTCAGTAGGAACAGTTTTGAAATGTTTGCTATTTTTCCAGTTGTCTCTGTTATTGTTTTCCAATGTGTAATGTTGTATGTGCTGCTGTGACATCATAAATACACTTTCCATTTGGGGATGAATAAAGTACCTATCTTTTCATCTAAGTATACAGTATCTTCTGTATCAGACGGCTTCTATTAATAAGGCTCTCGCATTAAGGATTTAACAAATATGACAGCATAACGGATAAGGATATAGGCTTGGGATGATTCAACTTCTTGATTAACCACTTTTAGGTTTTCTTTTACTTTTAAACTACATTTAAAAACATCTACTTTTAAACTTCAGCTTGAGGAAAAAAAACATTAGAAAATTACCTTTTTATTTTTTCAGACAACTTTGGACTACTATTGATTAAGGAAGGTGTGTGTGCTTCTATCAGCTCTCACTACATGACAACTTCCAAACACCAGCTGAACAAAAGAGTTAAAGAGTAACTGTCTGCACCCTAAATAGTTTTTAAAGCTGTAAACTAAATAACAGGACTAGACTGTGATGACACACATCAATGCTGATGTTAATATTGTCAGAAATCCTGTTTTTATGAAGAAAAACTGGATTTTATGGGTTAGAAATTACTCTACACGTCACATCAATTTAAAATCTCATTGACTACAAGGTATGCAGGGGGGGGGGGGGGGGGGTAGGGCTCAGAGCTGGGGTGGAGTTACACATTAAATAACAGATGACCTCGGTCCAAGGAGAAGGAGGTTCTGGTCAAAAAGGTGTACCTCTAAAGTATATGAGGCCTACTGTAAAACTTCCATAGAGAAAACACAGCGCATATGAACTGTCAAAGGCATAGAAACGGATGGATGCACTCCTGTGTCAAGATGGTGTTTAGCCGTGTTTATTTGCTCTGTACGGGTAGGATAGAGTCATAGGCGCTCAGCACACGAAGAGTGACATCTTTATGACATAATAAAACCAGGCAAGTGAGCAATACTGAGCCACAACCACTTGTCAAATTACACATAAAGATTGAAGGGTTTACACTATCTTAACCCCCCATAAAAATGGTATTAAACACGATTCCTAATGATTATTTGTATTTGAGTAATAGACCATTAAAATAGAATATGTTCTAGATTAAAGACATAGTCTGAAATTGTAAGAATACTCACTCTGTCATATTCAGCGAATATCTATGACTTATGTCAGATTGTGGGGGCAGGATGGTCTAGTGGTCTGTGTGCTGGTCTCTCAGCTGGAAAGTTGTGGGTTTAAACCCCAGAGTTGACCTACCCTGTATGCATCCTTGAACAAGATGCTTAACCGCCTACCTGCTCAATGAAATAATCATACTCATTGTAAGTTGCTTTGGATAAAAGCATCTGTTAAATTACATAATGGTTACCAGAGCCATCCTAACACTGATCACTGAAGCCAGTCCTTCAACCATACTGACAATTCCTACAAATATCAGATCTTGGCTTTCTGGGAGAGCGAGGAATGGTTTCATTCAGAGTTTTCAGAGAAATTAAACATATTATTATCCCACCACATGGCTCTGGTATTCAGGGTAGAAATGGCAAACACCTAAATACAAACTCAATCTTAATAAGTAGCCAGCCAAATTGAATATCCAGCTTGTGTTGGCACATTAAAACCTGACCCTAAGATTACTCACATCCTCCCTGTCTGCCATGCTGCATTACACATAATAGGGATGGGTTAAACGCAGAGGATGAAGTTCGCTACATGTGACATGTGTGTATGTGACAATAAAAGTTCCTTCCCTTTCCAACAAGGGTACACAACCAAGACACAGACCTTTTAGCAGGCACCGACACCCAGAGACCCCCACACCCCTCAGATCAGGGTAGTAAATGGAGGAGTCCCTCTTTAAAGTTGGCATCTTTAGCACTTGGTCCATTATTGTGAATGACAACGACATTAACAACGTCTCTCAGTCTCTCCACCCAAACCTGTCTTCCATTCCATTTGTGTTTCAGAGAATAGGAGAACAGCCAGAGGCAATGGAAATACAGCTGGTTCAGAGACTTCAATCTGTGTTACATTTAGGTCACACAATGCTATGTCACAGATGGCACCATGTCAACGTTCCGTACTGTGGCCTGAGCATTTAAAATGGTTGGGTCTGACCTAGCTAGGGTGTAGTCAATCTACCAAGGTCTCAGGAAAGAACAGAATAGAACATTTGTCTTTTGACAGTCAGGGGAGCTCCACAACTTAAAAGTACAAAAGTAAAATACTGAATACAATATTATTCTAATTAGTTGGGTAGCTACACCACCCAGCACATGTGATAAAGAGACACACAGCTATCTATGTGTACAGAATAGTGCTGACTTAAATTGAGGTAAGAAACCTCAACACGTTCTCAGTAACAGAACGGGATGTTCAAATAGTCCAATAGGCAGGTCAAGAATGATATTGTAGTCTATATTACTCAGTCTAGATGTCACACTGCAGACATAGTGCTCATGTCCAGTTAAAACAGCATATAGTAAAGAATGTTGTGGAGAATAGATACATATTATAATCCTGGTATATTCACCCTAGTCAGTGCTAACCATTGATAATAGCTGAGTCCTATTTCAGCTATAACTACAATGCTTGGTTTGATATGCACTTCACTGTTCTCTTAATTAATCTGTCAATCATTTCTCTCATCACTGGTCACATGAACAATAGCAGTAAAGAAATGTACGTTTTCACTTTTATACATATTCCATAGTTGGAAACTCTGCATTTCTCCAAAAATCACATCATCAGCTCTCGGCTCAATGCTAGCTGTTTTGTGTTGCTACAGGTGAACACATGGAAATGCTCTTCTCGTCTTGAGTGAGGAGACGGTGAAGACAGAAAGCATGAGGCAAAGAGTCACATCGCAGATCCTGTTGTAAATATAAAAGCTGTAAGCCAGAATGCAGGCCTAGTCACAGGCTATAGTCACCGATCGCCTGTAACAAGACCATATTCACGGTGTGAACAGGGTCTGGCCACGCTCCATTGGGAAGTGTTCGCAGTTGTTTCCTCCTACTTGGTGCAGACCTCTGGTTCATTTGTTAACTACTGGACAGCACTGAACCAACTGTTTCGATCGCCTCATCTAGCTCTATCACTATTTAGAAACAACCCACCCTGATTGGGCCGCCAGCAGGGTGGCTATGCGAACGCTAAAGACAAGCGAACAGGGTTTACAGACTGCAATCTCAGCGAAAATAAATTGAGCTGAGAGCAAAAGTCGGGCGGAGCCAGGTCAGCATGTCTAGTGTTAATATTTCCCTTCAGACACAGAAGATATAAAAAGACAGGAGGCAGGCCTTCCTCCAATAAGATATTCCAGAAGCATTTATTTAGCTATCTGAGGTAGGGGAATGGCATTGATCTTGCTGTCTGACTAAGTGATGAGATTAGATCGGTAGTGCAGGTCTTCAAAGGAAATCACAGACCCTCAGAAACTTTGCCAGCTTCAACCTCAAAACTATAAACCAGCCAGCTTCATATTAGACTGAAGATCAGCCCATCCATATGTTCAGCCATCACATCTTCGCTCAGACAAATCTGCTGGACTAATGCTGCCACGTTCGTTAGCATGTAGTAGCTTGTTAATGATGACTGGATGGATATCCATCAGACAGACTGTTTAGATCTACAGTTGGATATCTGTTATTAAACACACAGTTTAGGTCTGTAGATGGATATCTGTCAAACAGACAGTTTAGGTCTGTAGATGGATATCTGTCAAACAGACAGTTTAGGTCTGTAGATGGATATCTGTCAAACAGACTGTTTAGGTCTGTAGATGGATATCTGTCAAACAGACTTTTTAGGTCTGTAGATGGGTATCTGTCAAACAGACTGTTTAGGTATGTAGATGGATATCTGTAAAGCAGGTTATTTAGTTCTGGAAGCGAGAGAAGCCCTGGAAAATAAACTGCTTAAAATATGTTTAGTGAAAGAATATTTGATGTGCTTCTTCTTAAACATAAAGGTAATCATATATAATCGGGCCAAAAGTGTAGAATTCCCCCCCCAAAATATATTTTCTGGTGCTCTTGTCACTGTGTCATGAATGCTAATAAAACACTATCAGCAGCCAGGGGAAAGACCCAGGATGCTTTGCCTCTATCTGAGTACGGTAAGTGTTTGCATCTGGCGAATGCCTTGTTTATCTGGAATAGCTTCCTTGACATCCAGCTAGCTAGATAAAAACCTCACATTGTCCTCATGCAGATGGCAGGTCAAAGCAAGCGATGAGAAAATGCTAAGGGGAAGGCTAAGTGAAATGGTTACATACTGGCTAAAAATGATTACATCCTGTCATTGCAATATCTCAAACGTTAATTAAGGATCCTTCCTATAGACCAGACTTGGTTTCTCAGAGTGAAGCAAGGTCTGGGGTGAACCACGCCTCAAATGCCTCAAGGTGCAGTTCTTCTAAAGGCTGCAAGAAGGCCTTAGGAGGCCTTGCCTCCAAAAAAAAGAGGAAAGCTCAGTCCCAACATCTCTCTGAAATACGGAAATAAGAAGTTAAGACCTCAGTGGGTAAATTCAAAATCTAACCTTCTCTATTGTGCCCAAATTCCAACTCCAATAGTGACTCTAAGGCGACATAGTTAGATACAATCTCCTGGCTAAAAACAACATCCCTCCACAAAGCCATGGGTGGGGTTACACACACTATGGCCAAGTGCTTTCTCCAGTCTAGGGTGGAGGGTCACTGGATGCTTTTACAAAATGGAATCTATTTTTGTGGTGTGTCATGGGTCAGAAAGCTCCAGCAACTGTTTTTTGTGTTACAGACCGTAAATTGTCTCACACTGACATGCTTTATATTCAAGACATGCTGACATCCCAAGCATTTGCTCACATTAGTCACAGAGCACAGCTTGATATACGACATAACCACAGGACCCTACAAGCCTCCAGGGACCTGACATATGAAAATATATGTACGACAGTAGCCAGACAGACTAACGCTCGACGTCTGTTTGAAGAGGGGAGGAGCTGCCATGAAAGGATGTGTACTGCTGGCCACTGCTCCAGCAAGGCCCCTGAGATCCATATTTATGCTCTTGCCAGGGCACAAACAGGGAGCAGACAGCGGCTCCGGTCTGTGTCCAAATGAATCAGGTCTGGGCTTGGGGTTTAGTAACCTGAAGAACAAGGATCATTGTTCTTCAGGGCGATGCCATTATGAACCTCTTGGGAGTCTTGGAAGGGCTACTGCTGCTGGTTTAGAATGATTTACGCTAAACTCCGTGACCCAAGTGGGATTTGACGTGTATACTACGCCACAGTCGTTTACTGCAGCTCCCGAAAATGAAAGCGTGAGGAGTCTGATTTATGAAAGCTGAAGGGTGGAAGCCACAGTGCAAGAGGAATGCAAAACAGCAAAGAGGCACAATGCCAAGGGCATTGTCTCTGCTATTGTCTATGCCGTCTACAAATGCATCATGGAAAATGTATCGTAGAGAGCGAACCCTTCACACAATTCCACAGTAATGCATTTTGAACATATGGAAAAAGCCGTGTGAGGTGGCAAACCCATTACTCATCACACAAGGTGTGTTAGGACAGCAGCGGGTGAATTCATGACCCATTATACACAGTGTCTGGAACTCGATGACCTCACACTGGATTGGGTTAAAGCCACATTAGCATACGGACACTTATTGTGTATTGTGGGACACCTGCTGGAGGAAAGTGGAACACAAAACAATATATGGACAAAGGTGATTTTGCCTTACTACGGTACATACCTCCATCTTGCCTTGGAGGGGTTCCCCGTACCACACCATTGTCCATCTTCTCCAGAACCTCCCTGTGGTGGGTGTCTGGCTGCTCTGTCCTCTGCCCAACCCCTCCAGTCCTCAGTGGTGTGATCCTGGTGGGCCCAGCCTTCAGTGGAGTGTTCCTGGTGGGCCCAACTTTCGAAGGAGTGTTCCTGGTGGGCCCAGCCTTCAGTGGAGATGACCTGGTGGGCATAGCCTTCATTTGAGTGTTCCTGGTGGGCCCAGCCTTTGAAGGAGTGTTCCTGGTTGGCCCAGCCTTCAGTAGAGATGTCCTGGTGGGCCCAGCCTTCAGTGGAGTGTTCCTGGTGGGCCCAGCTTTCGAAGGAGTGTTCCTGGTGGGCCCAGCCTTCAGTGGAGATGACGTGGTGGGCCCAGCCTTCATTTGAGATGTCCTGGTGGGCCCAGCCTTCAGTGGAGTGTTCCTGGTGGTCTCAGCCTTCATTTGAGTGTTCCTGGTGGGCCCAGCCTTTGACGGAGTGTTCCTGGTGGGCCCAGCCTTCAGTGGAGTTTTCCAGGTGGCGCCAGCCATCAGTGGAGATGTCCTGGTGGGCCCAGGGTTCATTTGAGTGTTCCTGGTGGGCCCATACTTCAGTGGAGATGTCATGGTGGGCCCAGCCTTTGAAGAAGTGTTCCTAGTGGGCCCGACCCAGACCCTGAGTGTCGTGAGATGCTCAGGCCTCAGTGGGGTCTTCGTGCTGGGCTCTGCGGTGGTCTTCTCTTGCGCTAGCTTGATACGGTAAGGCACGTTCCTCCGGTCGATCCCGTCAATGGCATTGTCCAGTGTTACTATGGGTTCCTGCTCCTCCTCATCTGCTTCCTCCTCTTCTTCCTCGTAGGTGTAATACAGCGTGTCGACGATGTGACTGTCAGCAACTGAGTCTGTGTTCGTAACGGGGTGTAGTCCTCCATGCAGCTCTGCTTCTGGAGCCCTCCCAGGGTGGGTGTGCCTCTCTGGGCCTGCTTCTGGAGCCCTTCCAGGGTGGGTGTGCCTCTCTGGGCCTGCTTCTGGAGCCCTTCCAGGGTGGGTGTGCCTCTCTGGGCCTTGTTGGGGCTGCAGCGGGCGTGTACTGCTGTCGGGCTTCTCCTTGGCAGGCGTCTGCCTCTCTGACGCTGCGTGCGGGTGTCCGAAGCCACCTGCGCTCATCTGCGGAGAAGCCGGGTGTCTCTGACTCTCCTCCGACCCGGCGTGCAGAGGCAGAACAAAGCCAAGCGGGCCGACCCGCGGTGCATCGGTGTGACTGTACGTGTGCAGCGGTGGCAGCGCCGGGCTCTTTGGGCCGCTGCCCGGGGGCTTTGCGGCGCTCCGCTCCGCCGTGGGGTAGTCTGTCAACGCCCCCGTATGCCCGCCCGCTCTGTAGCGCCCCCTCAGCTCCATCCTCGGAGATGCGCCCACATCGTTCAGCCGCACACCGCTGGACAAGCCACCAGAGGAGACGGGTGCCAGGGTGGATAGAGGCACCGGTAACGGGTAGGGCTCGGTTATGTCTTCCCCACCGTAGTCATACTCCCCTAGCCCCTCCCCCAGCTCCTCCCCCAGCCCCTCCCCTAGTCCCTCCCCTAACTCCTCCCCCAGCCCCTCCCTTAGCAACAAGGAGGGTTTGAATAGGGGTGCATTCGGGGAAAGCCGGTTCACGCGCTCCGGTTGAAGGAAGCGCTTGGGGTCATTGCTACCTGCCCCCTCCCCCTCCTCCCCCTCCTGTGGGGCCTGTGCGGGGTCACAGTCGGGCACAGTGTAGCACATGAGCCGGCCCCCGTCACTGGGGCAGAGGCACACCTGGCAGGGCTCCAGGTGAAAGGAGTGGCCCGCCTCGTATGTCTGGTCCCCGCGCACGCACCCGACGCGGCGGCACTGCACGCAGCCGTCCGCCCCCGCTGCCGTCGGCTCCACCAGCTCCACGCAGTTGGGCGGCACGTCGGGGCAGCCGGCGCTGATGTAGTGGCAGCTGATGCGGCCGCCCCCAGCGGGGCAGGAGCACTCGGTGCTGCCGTAGTCCACAAAGTAGGCCTCGCCCGCGGGCACCTTGCCCCCCTGGAAGCCCGCTTGGAGGCAGTCGTAGTACTGGTAGCCCTCGCACGCACACCCGGCCTGGACGCACCTGGGCAGACAGCGGAACACGGAGGGATGGTTCCACATAAACAGCATTTATATTTAAATACATATTTGTGTTTTATTTATGTTTTATATATTTGTATTTCTAATTTATTTGTAGTTCACATATATTGTATTATGCATTATGTATGTATTATGTTCCTATCTACGATGGCAGCACTGTGTAGAAGTACCGGATATGTTTTTAAGCACGCACAGAGAACAGTAAGCTAGTGGAATGTGAGGAGATATTTGGTGAATTTGACAAAAACTATATTAGCTTACAATTGCAAACTATACTTTCAAAGAAAACGAATTGTCAACTGCAGTCCTTAAGTAGAATGCACAACAGTATACATGGACGCATGCTACATAGCAAAGCGCTGTACACGATTGCCCAACACGCACGCACACGCACGCACACACACACACACACACACACACACCTGTCTCCTAAGTGGGCTTGGTCACCTCAACATTACGTGTATGGTGTTAATGGTGATATCAGAATTTAAAAAACATTATAATTAACCATCTCTAATGATATTTGTGTTGCCAGATCTTAATTAAATAAAAGCTCTTAAGGTTCATTTGGTTACTATGGTTACTGTTCTCCCAACAAGGCGTGGCAGTGGCTTAACCCCACGTGACATATACTCAAGCAAGGCGACCTCTGCTGAAGCGTCTGGGTAAACCACTGAGCGACCTCTGACCTGGGGCAGCAGGCTCCGTGATCCAGCACCTCGCGGATGCAGTGCGTGAGCTCGGGGCAGTCCACGGACGTGCAGTCCCGCTGGGCCCGACACTCACGCAGGCACAGGCACAGCAGGAGCCACGTCCAGAGCAGCGTCCGCCCACCACCGACCAGACAAGCCATGGCAGCCGGCCAACCTGCAGCGCTGACCCGATGGAGATCAGAGGCTCCCCGCTGTCTTCTGGATGACCCCAAGGACTCCCCTGTGCTCTGAGCTCATGAATCACTTCAATGGGAAGGAAGGTGTGTGTGTGTGTGAAGGGGAGGGGGGTTATAAACTGAGAGCAAACAGCAGAGATAACGCTCCCTCCTCAATACAGGACACAAAACATTCCTGTGTTCACCTCAATTCCTTTTCATATAATGATTGGGAAATACAATTATAAAACTCTTTAAATGGAAATTGTTCTGGTAATCAAGAGAGAATTTACGCTTCCACAAATAGCAATCTGCCAGGACAATTATAATCTACTCCAGCGTACTGTAACTGCGCTCCTACTTTAGGCTTTTAAAGACATTTGGGGGTTTTGGCCACTGATTGCACATTATGGAAATGACACACTGGAGTCAGGAGTGTTCAGTTTGCCCGAGTATAGATGACTGTTCTCAACACACATTGCACTTTAATAAGGATTTGGTTGAAGACCTTTGATTATCTGAAAACCTTCACCCTGCTCCTTAGGAATCCTTATAAGAAAACAACCACAGATTTCAAAAGACGCACCCACACTCTACCTTTGCTATTATTAAGAAGTACTTATGATATTGCATGATATCAAGAGACTACATGTGTATACAATTAAAATGGGAAGAGATTATCTACAGTTACAGTTTTGATGCATTGGAGCTAGATGTACTTTTGTACCCACACACACACCAAGGCATGTGTGAGCAGTTCCACTTCTGTAACATGGAATGCCAAGCAAAGTGCAAAACAGAGATAAAAGACCAAAACCATTGGTTTCACTCGCTCCACAATCGTTCATACACACTGGGATGTGAACTGATAAGAGAAACCCAGATCAAAGAAATGATCTGCATTAGAATATTGCTCATAGCGCTTTCATGCTTCAGAGAGTTAACCCACCATTGACAACCTGTGCCTGTGTATACCTTGGTGACTTGCCATCACAAACATGTCATAGTAGAGGGCTTGGTACAGGGCTCTGGAGGAAAACTACAAGTAGATGATGCAATGAAGAAGAATGTATACAGGAGAGACAAATAGAGTCCCAGAAGCTCCAGGGATTCCTATTCTCCCTGCCTAGACAGTGTGGCTGATTAATGACTGCTCCTGTAGTCTGATCTTCTGCCAAAGCATACAGGCACTTGCAAACGTGTGTAGGCCTATGTGTTTTACATTTACTGAATTAGTATAATTCCTGCTGCCTACATATTTGTATTTCAGTTCAGTTTCAAGTATTTTGTCTCATTTTGGATACTTGCTTGGTTGCCCCTGTAATACACACTGGTCAGACAAATACATATTTATTTATTACAAGTATTTATAACTAATACATAATGAATATATATCGTTTAAGTTCTATTGCATATTATTAAAAACTCCAGTAGTAGGCTACTATAAAATGTTTATTTGGTAAACTAACTTCAGAGTAGAAAATATGTTAAATGGAAACTAAATCATATGATGGTTGATGGTTGACAGTAGACAAAGCAATGAGACAAAACCGATCGATATAGCCACTAAATTTGCATATTTTTTATGAATTGATGTCTAACAGACTAATCGCAAAATCTGTCAATCCTCAACAAAATATATTACTTATTTAACTTACTTACCGTAATTTATGTTTCCATTTAGAGTAATTTGCCTGTTTTGAAGAGACTGACGCTCCAGTAGAAGACCAACTAAGAGCTAGACCAGTGCAGCTGGAATCGCACTACTACTCCGATCGAAGGGGAGGTCTAAAAACTTATTCTAAAGCGTTCTCCTGCTGGAAACACTGGGACAGTGATCGCCAACTTGTTGGCGTCATGGCGGCTTTTCTAGTTTTACCGTTAGGTCATTTAGTAGACACTTTTTTCCATCCAAAGCAACTAAACAGAGTAGCCTAATAAAAAAAGCATTCAAGTATGTTGCTTAAATGTGCAGTAGCCTAGATGCCTATAGGCCGGCAGACTGAACCCACAACCTCCAGATCGGTCTACCTAAATGTAATCTTGCCGCGACCAGCTGTTGGTCCTGGGGACCCCCTTACTTACGCACGGGGTTGTGCCAGATGTTGAGTTGAAATTGCACAATTCTGGAAGAGAAAATCAATAAAAAAAACGCATATGTGTTTGTTTGTTAAGATATTCTTTCTAGGCTACAGATCTATGGGCAACTGGCAACACACGAACATAGCTAAGGCCTATAGTTTGGCAGATCGTGAATAGCATACTGTATTCTGAGGAGTAAGATTTAATGATCCTACATATATTAAAGGTTCACTCGTAGATTGCGCTATAGTACCCCACAAGTACTTCCCAAATTCTGGTTTATAGTTAAACACAATTGTGCACAAAGGCTGGGGTCGGGGGGCATATGTGGGGAGGAGCCGAGGAGACCCACATGCACGCTCCAGTCCGGGGGGGGGGGGGGGGGGG
>JAODUK010014489.1:0-27853 GCA_027564635.1 Typhlichthys eigenmanni | reverse complement strand
TATATATATATTGGTATATTCATTCAAAAGAACAATGAAGTTATGATAATAAACCACCTAATTGCTTTTGGTGGCAGCAATGCTTAATATCTCACTGTACAATGCTTTACCGGCAAATGTAATGCAAATTGAGATAAACATTTATCAGATTTTTTAATTTCTTCTTAAATTAGTGAAAATATTTGTAATTGTTTATTTCTTAAAGGTTGTATCAATTAAGACGTCTTAAGCCCGAGACATATACTTGCTTTTAATTATGTGTACGCGCACACAAGATGGCTACCGCGCGTATCGTGTGTTCCTTTGGAGTGTAGTTTGTGCGGTCTCGGAAATTAACACTACGCGTACGCATGATGCGATACAGGACATAAAAAGTTTCAAAGAGAAGTTTGTAGAGCTAGTTCGTAATGACGCTCCACATGTTGACATGTTGTTAAAATTCGGAGGGAGTAAAGGAAAATATTCCGGTTTCAGCCAGGGATGATCGGCCCTTATCTGGATATATTTTAAATCCTCCAAGCACACGCAAGGTAATTCTTTTCACGCCGCAGCCGCTTGTCTAAGTGGACGCGTTGCACTAAAGCAAGTATATCGGTGCCTTTAGTGTCATTCCCCATTATAGGCATGGGGATGTAGGTGTCCACCCTTCATACACATGCACACATATTGCGCATATGTGCAATGCGTCTGCCGCCGTCGATTTACATTTGCCAGCTACCAGAAGATTTCTGATGTATCAGGGCCTCTTTTTCCCTGATTGGTCCGGCTACCTTGCCTGACACTCACATAAATGTGCACACACACATACAACAGGTTTGTCACTGGGATTTGCAATAGCAGACCAATGGGCTCGAGAGGGAGGGAGAGGAGGAGCGGGTGGGGTTTCTGGTTACTTTATTTTTTAGCTAGCTCTCCTTGCAACTCTCAAATTCTACCTACCTACAGCGGCTTTAAGTGATTCATCAGCACTGATATATTCCCTGTAGGAGCATGTGTTAATTACAGCAGGCTAATCGATATCTTTCACTAAATGATGGCCCAAAGGCATTTGCTTGCGTGCGTGTGCACGGTGCGCGCACACACACACACACACACACACACATCTCGGTGCGTACAAAGCTTCTTTGGAACAAGAAATCTTGCAACTGCCTGATGGATGGAGTGTTTTAGTCATGAGCTGTGTTTTACAGACTGTGAGCCCAGAGCTGAGCCAGCACTGACAGTACATGGAGGTGAGCCCCCCTGCTTGTAGAGCACTTCCTTGGGAAGAGCTACACCCAATAAGCGTGCATGTTTTGTAATATTAGCAGGTATAGCAGATTATTGATCATTTGTTGCTGATTAAAGTCTGGATATCCTGTTTTCTGTTAGTTTTAGCCAACCCCTTTTGTTTGGAATTCATATAATTTTCTGTGTCTATGGATTTAGTCCAAATATGGAACAAATCACTCACTATACCAGTGCTGATATGGTTGAAGCCCTGTGTGAAGGTGTTCAAAAACAAGAGCACAGGAATGGTGGGTAGTCTGTAGGTGTCAGCGGGGTAAAAAACACGGAGAATATTTTTCATTTTCATTTTGTGCATGAAAAGCGTTGCTTAGCTGCAAACAAAAGTACAAGGCTCCATAGTAATTATGATGATATGATTATAAAGGGCCATTAAACTGAGCAATGAGAGGATTTGTGTCCTGCCTGTCAGTCACAAGATGGCAAAGAATGTGCAATAACAACAACAAAAAAGGATAAATTATTGTAAACACATTAACAAAGTATTATCATAGCAGTCCGTCCTCATTTGGAAACTGTAATTATCTTTTAAGTGTTCCGTCTATTATCCCTGAGTGATTTTTAATCAGCTTGTTATTACTTACATTTGAACACAGTATGAACAAGCCAGACAGAAAACAGTGGGGAGTAATGGAAAACATTTGCGTTAAAGTTGATGGATGTTAGCATTGAAAAGAAAAAGAAAATTACCAACTGCGACCTTGGCCATTGGAAAAGGTTTTTTTTTTTTTGGTTTAAACATTTGGTTGTATTTTATTTTGGATTTAGAAGGCCTTGGTCACAGAAAAGCAAGGTAGACTACAGTAAGTGCAGAATTTGAAGTGGCAATAGCAGAGATATTTCAAATTGTGGCGACTGAATATGGGTATATATGTGTTTGTGCCTCTAAGTGAACTTGTGTTTGTGTGTGTGTGTGTGTGTGTGTGCGCGTGTGCGTGTTCAAGCTTGTGTGTGTGTGTGTGTGTGTGTGTGTGGGTGCTTGCATGTGTTTTCCTATGGCAGCAAAATGCTTCTTTTGCTGGAGCCTGTGGGATGAGCCATTTCCGTACCTCCTAATGGCTTTTAGGAATAGAGTCCAACTGTTGCCCAAGGCACCTCTCCTGTCCCCTTTCATAGGAACCTGTCAGTGCTTGAACTACAGCCAGTGTTCTTAGGGTGATCCAGGCTATAGCAGCGTGTCAGTCACAAAACTATCACTCACAGCAGGCATTGCTCCAGTCAATTTGTCAATCTAATACTAACGTCCACAGGCCACTAAGCACTCTCTGCACCCATGGGATTGAAATCAAATTTTGCCTGGGCAGTCTACAGGGCACCAAATACAGACGTGTGTGTGGGTGTGTGTGTTGAATACACTGCTATGCACTATACAACATGTAAATGTCTTTGTTCTTACTTACTAAGGTATAGTCAGCGATTGTATGCTAATTAACTTTTTTGTCAAAATCAGCAAATACTCAGAGTCCACTGGCTGCATTTCTGTATGCGCACACTGAAAAATGAATCTATATAATAATATAATTCTATATGGCTCTGCCCCTGTAAATGGGAACACGAAGTGGTGCAGAATGCACCACACAATCCTAGCCTTGGCAGTGTGTTTCCAATGTGTGGGGTGGAACTGAGAGAACAGTTATGGCATTGAATGGAGAGGTGTTTTTGTTTTGATCGAGTTCAAATCAACAAGCTTCCTCCAGAATGAAATTTGTGCCACAAATACACCCCTGCTGTTTATTATCAGTGCATATAATCAAACTCAACCCTCAGCATTTTATTTTCCTTTCAAGGTATCGGGTCCCTTTCACCTTTCAGTTTGACTGTGTGAACAATGCATGCTGACTAAAATGGATGAACTGGGTAATGACGGCGACGTTTCACTGCAACACAAAGCTTAATCGGAAAAAATATGTCAAGGTCGCCAGAGTGCATGAAAATGCATAACACGTGTAATATGCATGTTAGGAATACACTCCCAGCCCAAAAATACAGACCCTTTTTTATAATGCATTTTTCTGATTTGTTACTAACTGAATTTCATGCTCTTGCCATCTGCAGTGTTGATGGGTGCTCGATCATTTCAATAACATCCACCCTAAAGTCGAAATGGAAATGAAAGGGGAGCCAACGCTGAATACATTTACATGACCGCCCTGCAGAGGCCAGAAGGAAGACGATATTATTTGTATGGGAGGGCTCACGTGCATTTTCACAAGCATACTTGTGAAAATATGTGTGTCTATATATGTCTATGAGTCTACCAGAGAGGAGAGGTGGGGTGGAAGGATCTGGGACATATGAAGGAAGCTGTGTCATACAGTACACAACAGATATCCTATAATCGATATGTAGTTCACAGTGACAGTAGGACAGGAGCAGGGATGTTTAATTCACTGTTAGATACAGCTAAGGTGGAATGTAAGCAGTTTAATCAGTGGATGCTGCGTTTCCTTAGGTGCTGATGACCTATAATAACCTTAGCCTGGGCCTTTAATGTACAGGGTTGTGTGTGGTACTGCATGTGTTCCCCTTATAACCAGCCTGGCCCTTAGAGAGTGCACACCTCACACACACACACACACACACACACACACACACAGGGACAAGGAGTCTCTTAGCCCATTGTCCCATCTTCAAGCTTCAGGGTGGATCAAACCATTCAGGCTGGTGCTGACAAAAGCCTCTCAGAGAGACCTTTTGATTCACACTGCTCCTCTCATTTACAGTACTGTCTGATTTGTGGTAAGTGGATTTTTTTTTTCTCAGGAAGAAAGCTGTATTCGCTTCTCAGCATGAGCTTTGTGTCGGCCTTTATATTTGTTTTCCTCTCTCACCCTCTCTCGCCCCTTCCTCGCTCCCTTGTTCCCACTCTAAATGTGTGAAATATGACAAGGATGATGGATTCCTGTTGTGCTCACTAAGTCCCATGTGAGCCCTTCAGCCGTGATTGAAGCGAACGCTGCAAATTAATTGATTCCAATACAAATGAACTCATGATAGTAATGCCATGCTAAGTGGCTGCTGGTTAATTTCATATTGATGAATGAATTGCCTCAGCTGGGGCTCAGAACAATAGTTTCCAATTAGAGAGACACTAATTGCAGACAAATTGATTGGCTGGAAGAGCGATCTTGTATGTCCTGTTTTGAGGATCTGATGTGATCATTTGAAGAGCAGTTATGGAGCATATGTTGAGGCCTCAGGCTGATTATGTTTTGTTTTCTTAATTTTGTCTTGTCTGTTTTTAGTGAGACCAGTGCTATTTTGATCACATTCGTTTTAAAAGCTCCTGTTATCGTAATTTTATATAGCAACAGGAGGCTATTGGATGTAAGGCACAAAGTGCTATGGGAGTGCTTGAAAACAGAGAGCCAGACAATGTTGCTGCTTGAAGAGGATAAAATATCAGGTGCAAATGTATGCCACAGACTTAGACAAAATGTCTGTTAACTTGTGTGTTGAGCTCCTAAACAATAACACAATAGATTATTCGTTTGCTCTGTTTGTTCTCAAATGTGCCATACATGTTCTAAACAAACAATAATAACTATATACAATGAGTTTCTGTGTGACATTTCTGTCCCAGATAATGGTTATTTTCCCCCAGGGCCACACAGCTGAGATCAAATCATTGGTCTGATCCAGTGGAATGAAATGGAGTTAGAGAAGGTCATCTTGTGGCACTGTGTTTCTCCCTCCGCTCTAATGCAATAAGAGCACACAAATGTAATCCACCTGCTTCTCTATCTCGTACATTCTCTTTATCTCGGTGATTTGCTTGCCGCACCATCCCGTTTTAGTGCCTTAGTCTCAACGTGCCAGCTCCTGTGTGTCTCCCTCATCTCACACCCACCCCCTCTCTCAAGCAAATCTGCACATTTTTAGTATGTATTCTACTTGAGAGCCTCTGTTCTCTCTTTTCGTAACCCAGGGATATTCGTCAGTCTAATGATTTGAATTCACTTCAATAATTTGAGCAAAGACAACCCTAAGGTCCTACGCAAATCCACAATTTCATATATGGTGCTCTTGTTTGTTGGTTAATGAGTTATCAGAGGATTTAGCTACAGCAGCGTTGAGACCATTGAGACAGGGTGTGTCTGCCTCCCAGTAGATCTCAGTCCCACTGACCTCCTGGGGAGACGATGACTGCACTTCACATTCCACCTAACCTCTCTTTAAACTCTTTATTATATAAAGCAAATTTTTTACTGAGGGGGCTTAAACTTAAGATCGTCTCACTAATATCCTCATTCTCTTCCATTCCTTATGCAGTGACAGGGACATTTCCATGTTGCTTATCACTTATCGTGTCATTCAACAACAAGTTCATAGAGCTGCTGCCAATTACAGGTGACTGGGCCATCTCCAGTGGATCAGAACATTGTGATGATGTTTTTTGAATAGGGACACCTCTTTCTTCATTCTGCACCAACTGAACTATTCAACTGAGCACTGATTCTCCCGGCTTTTATTTCTTTAAACGGTATAACCTACAACAGTGTTCTGATTGATCTGGCCCAGTTTCACTGGCTTTGTAAAACAAGTGAGAGATTGTTTGATGTTGCAATGCATCAATACTATACATTTTTATTGTGTTACTATATGCAATATTGACAATATGGATCTTTACTCTAGGAATATGCACTGACATTGAAAAGGTGCTCTGTGTACAAAACTACCATATTCTCCAAACCATTAGGGGTCAGCATTTCACCAGAATATTGTGGCGTCGTTAGTTCACCCTAATTTCTGCTCTCATCGCCAATTTCTCAGTCAATCTGCTTACATGTGTACACACACACAGTCTAATATTACAGATAGGGTAGAAGAAGAAGCCAATAGGCTACAAAGTGATTAAGCCAACATCAAGGCAAGGCAATGCAACATCGGCACATTTCCACTAAACTGCTTAAACATTGAGAGCCAACAACATTGAGAACCAACAACAATATCCCCGTGTCATATCAACAAGACAACAGCCACAGTCAGCCAAACATTATCAATGCCATATGGAACAGTAGGATATGGTTTGCAGGCAACTGTAATGCGTCGGAGGCAGCCACTGCATGCCAAACGACAGAAACACAAAAACAAGGGAATAGCCTTGCTCTGCATTAAGTTACTGGTAGGCCCGGGTCACAGAGAGACGCTTTGCTAGAACCTCTTCGCCAGCAACACCATTGTTTTCCTATGGTACGGTGCGCCTGGCATGCGCGCTCTTCTCTTGCAAACTGCTCGCAGCATCTCCTTGGCCCAGGAAGCAATCTCGGTGTGATCTGTGCCATATGCCGATTTATTGACAGAAAACAGAACATACAGTGGTAACATGGCTAAATAATAACCGACAAAGGAATACACATACCTGCCAACATTTGACCATGAAAAAGAGAGAGATTTTCCGGGATATCTGCAAATAGTCTACCCTCAAAGCCCCCACCCCATATAAACATAAATACAATGATGTGAAAGTAAAATTACTTTTAATTAGTCTAAAATGCATAACTAAAATAGCTTACATAAATGTACAACAACCTAAAAGTTTAGCTTACATTGCAAATGTGCACATTGTGAGAGATTGGAGTGTGTTGCAGTGACAATTTAGACGTGTATTAGATACACTAAAGATTTAAATCACAAATGTTACCTCAAACACGCAACATGTTGTAAACATGCAGTGCGGCGTGAGCTGGTTGCAACGCGGGCAGCCAGCGCTTTGCTCAGCGCAGCGCACGGCAAACCCATCGTTTAGCAGCGCAAACTAACAATTTGTTTCAGATGGTTTCAGAGCACAGGGGTGCCATTATCGCGTTGAGGCAATGACACACATCAGACTCCCGCGTATATCGGGAGTGTTGGCAGGTATGAATGCATGATAAACTCCCACCTAAATGCTACCCCTTCACAAATGTAACAATCATATATCAACATATACTGTAACATGTCTGGGGTGTGCTTGGGACACACGCTGGCTTTGAATTGTCCAACAAGATCATTATGCATTAATATCGGTTTACTCAACAGTCCATTACAAACTAGTCAGCATCAGGCATAATCCATTTACGTTTGCTACGTTTGCTACGTTTGCTGATTCATCCGGTGGAAAGCAACACTCCAGTGCAGTGCACATGCCGGGGCATATCCATACGGTATCACTTTTCCTGCAGTGACACGAATTGAGAAAACGTTGGATTGGTTATAAAAATAAAATGTTTTGCCAGTGACATAAACATGTAGGCTATCCCACAAACATCGATCGACTTATCCCACCTTTCCTTTACTCTCTTTCTCATCAGCTATTCGAGCCTCTTTTATATACACACACCATCAATGTTTTTTTTTTCCACCATCCATATGTAAATATCGCCGCTTCAGACTTCCACCCCACATCACCCTACGTGATTACATCACAGCTACCCTTGCTCTCTAAATACCTGCAGCATACTCAATGCAACACACCTGGCTGCTTGCATTGTCTCTCTTCCAAACGTCTTTAAAATTAAGATAGAAGTGTTCTCTTTGATGTTCCAAATCGTTGGTGATTTAAAAGGTGTCTATGATTAAAAAAAAACATGAATATAGCAGCAAACATCTCACACCCTGTCTCAGAACCTTCTTCACCAACAGAGGTGACCTCTTCACCTCTGGTTTGTACCATTAGCTCCCCCTGCAGTCCTATTAATGCAATTTCAGAAAGCCTCTCTATCATCCCTGTTATAATTTAAAATAAACTACACAAACACTGTAATGTCAACAGAATCACCCCACACCTAAATCAATAAATCAATAATCTAATAAAGATTAAGATAAAGGCACCACATTAATTACCCAGCATAAATACACGGAGAATGGCACTCTTCAATGTGAGATCGCTTTCAAATAAGACTTTTATTTTAAATGCTTTCATTACATCTGCAAACCTAGGTTTTATGTTTATAACTGAACCTTGGTTGCAAATTAATTACCATAGCCAGCTAGCTGAACGGAGCCCCCCTCAATATGGCTGTTTCAGCCAACCTAGGGTCAGTGGTCGTGGTGGTGGCATAGTCAGTGTACATAAGAAGAGCTTTAAATATCATCAAGTACGCTGTGATGAATTTTCTTCTTTGAAGTTCTCACTCTCAAACTTTGCGGCATTCATTCAATTTTATTTGCAATAATTTATCGCCCCCCAAACCACCTGGAGGATTTTCATCTTAGTTTTTATCCACTCTTGTTTTAAATTATGACAGAGTTCTTCTTTGTGGTGATTTTAATATCTTTTATTTAAAGATCTGGATTGCTCAGAAGATCCGACTTCCTTTAACTATCTGGCTTAGTATCATCTTTTGCATTAGCCTACTGTACACAGAACTATGTGACAGGCCCACATGCTGGCGGGGCACGCCCCATTTATTTGCATGCGAGTCATTATGAAATAGTGACGTAAAACAGCCTTGCAAGATCAAGAAGGCCTCGCAAGGCTGCTTATGGCACTCTTTCATAATGACTTCAGTTTAATTTCACCGTGAGACTCTGGAGAGTCTGGAAATTATTTTTAATGTGCCCGAGTAGAAACTGAACTTACCAATCAGCGTCATATTGATAGGTATACGGGCAAAAACGACCAGATGGTTAATTTAATCAATTGTATTTCTTTTAAAGTAGTTGTTGTTTACAAAACAGTTTTTATGTACAGCTCCCCAGATTGAGTTGTGACAACAATTCATCTGGCATGTCAGGTTAATAAAATAGTTCCTTGAATAAATGTGGCATTATGAAATAGGAGCCCCCTGAAATTAATAAATGTGGCATTATGAAATAAGCACCATGCAAAATTAATAATCGTGGCATTATTAAATAAGAGCTTCCTGAGGTAAAATTTTATTTTGGGAAAAAAAAAAAAATGTTTTTTTTATTGGTTCCATATATTTATATACAGTATGTATGATGTATTTATTTCATACCAATATTTGTTTATTTATGTATGTATTTCTGTAATATTGATTTACATAACATCATATAAGGGATGCCATTGACATAGATACATGTATTGTGGTTGTTTAAATTAAATAAACAGTATCTGCTGTATGTCTACACATTGGTAATGTATACAAAGGAAGAATGTGTCTCTTCTACAGAGCACTTGGTGTACATAGGGAAAACTTCCGGAGTAATATGGTGAATGATGGCAATTCCATTCTTTGCAGTTAGGCCAGAATGTATTATGTACTGTATGTGTGGTAGTGGTTGGTGTACTGTATGTGACTGGTTAATAAGGGAGGTGAGTAAACAATAGCATGCAGGCTTCAGGCAGACAATAGCAGCGTTTAGTGAGATGATGACACAGCCTACAGCAGTCTGACACTCTTCTCACTACTTTTCTTAAAACAGAAATATAGGGAGCACGGGCCACGTTAAATGTTGTCTGCCCAGGTTCATTTGTATCTTAATATTAACCATGTTTAAAAGAAAACGCTTCACACGGTACATGCTTTGGATCTTCTATGTTTCTTGGCCTCTAGTTTTCTTCTTGAACTTTCTGTGGTGATTTTGATGTAAATTGCACATACTGTATTGTTCTATTTGTGTTAGCTTTGCTCTCACTCTCTACTTGTAGGCTGCTAAAACCATTTTGATATTGCATGTTTCACCTCTACAATTCGCTTCAGTTATGTACTGTATATTAGACTGGAATCTATCATTGAGCAGGTTATGTGAGCCAGTAAGAAAAACCATGGCCCAATCAGCATCCACGTGGGTAGTTTATTTGATTTCATCCCCACCTGGGATCTGATTTGTTGAAGGTTGTCCAATCATATGCTAATGATTTCATTGACAACTATTTGCACTGCCTCTGTGCCAAACAACATTGAATGGCAAGTTTTCAGAAGGACATTATAACCCTAGTTTATTTTAATGCTTTAAAAGTGCATTATGTAAAATAAGTTGATCCCTTAATGCGTTTTTACGTTGTAAAATGTTGATGAACCCTAAATTACATTTTTTTTATGCCACAAAGGTGCAGTGTTTTGGTTGGAGACCCCTTTTTAGCGTGTTTTAGGCTTAATATTGAGCATTTGTGTAAAAAGTGTGTCCAAGTTTAAGTTGTTTAATTATTCAACAGAGTTTTTGAGAAACCAAGGGCTGTTTTCAAGTTGTTTGTTTAGTAGCCTACTAACACCCGGCTGCCATATCCAGTCGGCATTCTCGTGTTCAAATCAGCATCCAAATATAATCCAAGTCTTTATGTAGTCCCATCCTCTTTCCAAAAGAAAATATAAACCACATATCTAAACGAAAAATGCAACCCAACAAGCTGTAGGCTATTTACTTGACAAGAATAGCATCTCACGGCATTTGCAGGTAACATGCCAAAAAGTTATCTGCTAAAAAGTGGTCTGTTGGAAAATGATTTCTGCCCATGAGAGCACACCCAGCCCTATATTATAACCAATCTAATAATTTTTACCAGTATACATCTATTTAAAGTGAAAACACAACTCATAAAATGCACGTCTACATTTTCCAATCAATGTTCAGTTGAGGATACCTTTTTGGTTAATATTACCTTTCTTCTGTGGTGTGACAAACTCAAAACACAAATGTATTTCTGCTTTACACAATCTTTAATAAGGTAGGTTACTGTTGAGCAGCATGTATATCGCAATGTCTGTGCAAAGGCAGAATTATCCATGAAAAACAATGAAATAGCTAAAGGTGATTAGTGTTGCAAGCTTCATCTTAAAGTAAGCTTCTAATACCAGGTTGTCATGAGTAATTATTATTTATATTATTAACACTTTTTTAATGTAGCTTAAAAAGGCTATATTTTCCAATGCTGTTCTGGCTTTGACTAGATTGCTTGATGTCCTACATGAGATAACACAAGTTCAGTGAAGACGTATACTGTTTACTGTACGTATAGGGCTAAAATCACTATAACATACTGTAATAGGCATCATAGGCCTGTGGGTCACAAACAGTACAAATTGCAGAGGTTACAATATGCAGGCGAAACAAACATAATAATTATAATCAATAAAGTTAATAGGAGCTTACTCTTGTCATGTAACATATATATGTACCGCATGTGTGTGTGTGTGTGTGTGTGTCTAGAGGAAATGTTGACACCCTCCACGTTAGCTGGGGCAGTCACAGCCATCACTCCTCGCTGAAACGTTGACATTATTTCCTGCACCAGCATCTTAATAATAGTGCTCGCATCACTGGGACAGAATTACAGATGCTATGTGAAGCAAACACAATACTAAAAGGCATAAAATCCAAATCCAAATTGCAGATAAGGATATTTAATATGAGTGACATTAATGCAGACTGGTCCATTATTCACTATTCCTATGGTATTCCCAGGTTTTGGTGGAATATTTCAAAGCTTGTACAGTATAAACCTACATGAATGGAGTGAAGATACATTGACATACGAAGTGGCAGTTCCTCATCGTTTTTAAATATTAATAAGGCATCAAACTAACATGCAAGGGGCAAGCAGCTTCTACCACACAGCATTATGGAATTATTTATTCATGACACTTTTTATTATTATCATAAATAGATTATAACCTCACAGCTCCTTCAAATATAAGAACTGCTTACTGACAGTAGTTGATATTGCATCATACAATGTTTGCTATCTATTTATTAATGCAATTCACATTCATTTATGAACTTGTTTCTGCAGTGTAGACTACAATGCTTGATCAACCCTCATGTGTAGCCTACACACCTAACTGGAAACAAATTTCTTAGGCATTATCCCTGTCTTCAGTTATATTGACTCTTATGGCTCCTGTTGCTTCAGTTGAACTATATATTTGCAAAAGAGCTGACAGCAACTATTCTGCAGTTAATGTGCCATACTGAGGAGCAGCACTAAAGATAATGTAGCCTAGTAGTCGTAAAAGTGCTCAAGCTAATTAGATAACTGCCAGGAATGCACCAGGTGCCTGGAGCTTCTCACAATGGAAACAGCAGGGAAGAGGTTATGATGGCAGGCAACAAAGAGACAAACAACATGAATTACTTCCAAGCTACTGTTGGGAAATGTAATAATGCATATCTGCCCTGTGTTTAAAGTTTAACTGCAAAATGTGTTTTTTGAGCTGCAAACAAAGTAATATGATTCATCTGTGCTGGTGTTAATATTGACAAAATATTTTGTAAATTTTTTATAAAAATCTGCATTTTATGGTCTAAAAACAGAACAACACGTCATATCCATTAAAAATCACCCTAGAACCTGGCTGGTTTTCATACACTTAGTACGCTCATACGTCATGAAATAAAAAATGTCCCCCTCTCAGCCCCTCCCCTCCCCTCACTCAGCTCCTTGATGCATTTTTCAAAGTGGTAGTGGGTGGAGTCAGGTTCAGCCCTGGGGTGCAGTTACACTTTAATATAAAGGTATCCATGCCTTGCGGTAGGCCTACAGTAGGCCATGTCATGTGACAATGTGCATTTCACAGTAGTCTGCATGTTAGCCTCCGTGTCCACATCTCGCTTTTTTCCGGCAGTTTGTCGCTAGCAGGGCGCTAGCAGGGCGCTAGCAGGACGCTGGGGAGCACTTCATCCCAGCACTTCATTAAAAAGCACAGGTTATGTTTCTATGACAATATCTTGAATGACAACATAACCACTGCTACGCAAGCTAAAAGCAAGGTTGTGTAGTGGTGATAAAAGCACTAGCAACATTCCATGTGAACAATATGCTCATGCAAATTATATTTTATTTTCCTGTTGGGAAATTATTTGGGACAATGACACAATACAGCTCACGGTTAACAGATAGGCCACGACCAAAACTAGCTTCTCTCGACCTGACATTACTAGATTTGTTGGTTACCACGACGATGACGAGTCCTGCCCCATCCGATTGGTTGCCTGAAAAAAAGCTTCAGTGATGACAACTGAAAAAAGGCGGAATGGCGGACGGGAGCAGCACAAGCAAACAGCACAGCCGAACCAACTGACAGGATTGTCATAAAATGATCCTTTATTATTCGCCTTTCACAAGCTTCTATCTACACCAGACAGAAAATGTGCAAAATACACTGACATTGGACATAGCCTACAGTTGATATGAAAAATAATTATGAAAAATGCACCAATTACATGCTATATCATATTCACCACATATTTTGTCTTAGTTCGTAAATAAAGTAGGCTAAGTTTAATTAGAAACTGTTAATACATGTATCTTGTAATTTAGTTCATCTATGTGGTTTGTTTACTGTTGTGTTCTCGTGGTTACTTTAAAACGAGACGCATTGCTTCCACGACTCTCGGCAGTAGATTTGCCTTTCACATGAGAGGCGGAACGGAGAGCGGGATGCCGCTTTCCGCGTGAAAAGCCCTTAAGTCTTAAGTCTTAAGTCTTCCTGCTACAGTACTGTAGTTCTGTTTTAGCCTAGATTTGTAAAACATACATTTTATTTACAGTGCAATATATGACAAGCGATAAGGAATGTATCAGGAAAAAAATTAATCTCACCAATGAAAGTGTAACTTCACCCCTCATTTGAATTTAATTTTAATTATGCAAAAACATAGTCATGAAACTGAGTGAGGGTAGGGGAGGGCCTGAGATGAGGGCCTCATTAACATTAATGGATCAAAGAACCAGGTCGTGGAGCGATATTTAACGGATTTGATGTGGCCATTTTCAGACCATAACATACAGATGTTTATAAAAATGGGAATTTTGTCAATATTAACACCAGTATTGATGTGCCTCACCACAGTGGAGGAATATTACTGCATTTAGTTTACAGCTCAAAAAGCACAATTTAGGGTGCAGTTACTCTTTATAGGCAATGCTGTTGATTTCTAATTGTTTAATTTTAATAGGCTGCAGATGCTTTATAAACCTGCCAAAGATAATACAGTCTAACCTGGTATTTTTATTTTATCTAAATGCCTGCTCTGTGGAATTATTTATGCCACGGTGCAAATTATACTGATTAAAGTAACACATTAGACACACACTGCAAACAACAGAGCCTATTTCTTTCAGTTATTTAACTTAATGCGTGCAACCTTACCACATCTTGTTTACTGAGCTAGTGCAGCACAAAAAAAAACAAAGGCTAGCTATTCTCTGGCCGGTTGGAGGCTGTTGGAACACCTAATTTTACTACAAAGGCATACAGTAATAACTGAACTTTCCTTTGTTTGTTACGAGAGTGCATTGCAGGGGGCAATCATTTGTCCAGGCACAGTGAGGTATGTTTCTGTATTCACAACCACCATTAATGAATCTATGTCAGATTTGAAAAGCTTCCTTTTGTAATTATCACATTAGGAATGATACTTACAGTATGAAAGCATGCTGAAAATGGGCTCACTGGAATAGAATACTGCTGAACCTTCCATTGTACGTCAGGGGCGACTTGTGTCATTATTAACTTAAATGTATTTATTTATCTTACATTAAGTTGAGACACGCATACAGCTAACAAAACAACAAAGCTGTATTAAGGTTTAAATATACTGTACATTCATCTTTCAAGACATGTTAGTGCAGCCTCAATTGTTTGTCTTATAGTACTCCTAGATGTATTAATTCATTTCAAAACAAGCTGACACATGCATTCACTTATATCTGATTTCTCTCTGATGTTACACTGTGTATGCCTTCTTTAGACAGTCTAAGGTTTTTGGAATAAGATTGGAATACTTACGGTGCATGTCGACTAAGCGCATGTCCAGTCCTGGCCTACCTGGCAAATCAGCTTTGGTGCAATGTGGATCTGCAGTATTGAAAGTGACATAACGAAAAATGTAACTCCCAATCTAACAAGAAAAAGCTTTTTAATCACAAACCAGTACAAGGCTTTAATCACCCTTTACTCAGGGCTGTCCACCCTCAGCGGAGCCTGAATAGTAGATTTGAATAGTAGATTACAATGAGGGGAAGAAGGGAGAATTACACACAGGCAACCAATCCAGATGTCTGACACTGTTCTGGGATCTCCAGGGATCTCAGGAGTTGTAGCAGAGAAACGGTACAATGTGATCGACTATTTACTTGTGAGTTAAACTACAGGGATAGCAAAGGAGATTTGGTAAATAACTTAAAGGTACAATATATAAATACAATATATTAAAAATTAACATAGCAGCAAACAACAAACATCTTCTGTTTTAAGCTATAGTGAAGTAATTGCATTCAATGCAATCTGTATAGTGTCAAGGGCGTAACTAACACAATGCAAACAATGCAACCGCATTGGGGCCTGGTAAACAAGCCCTTATTAACAATCAACCGGGCCCTCTAATATACAAATCTTCCTTCAACCGAGCTTCCGAGCTCCAGATAACCACCATTACTGTTTAAAAGCTATAATGCTCAATATACAGGCATTTCCTGGAATGGTGTCATTCTTGATTTTGAAAATCTGCTATGCATAAAGTGCACATAGGTTATTTTACCTCATAGTCATCACATTAGTTCTACATTTCAATCTAGTAATGATTAATGGTTGATTTGATGTTGATGTTAACATTTGTGGAGTTGGCCAGTGGAAACCTGGGATATGGTGATGATGGCGGTCCTCTTCCAAAATGACGTGTATAAAAACTTAACAGAGCTCAATGGGACCGTCACCAATAATGTTTTCACATGTCATGGTGCTCCGACGTCAGTTTTCATCGTTGATGTTTGACTTGGGAGATGATAGCCTTGTAAGACAATGCATATGTCTTGATATTACCAGAGACACACTACATGTATATAGAGTATAAGGACTTTGATATCCTGATCTCCTAAAATGCTTATACTGTAGATAGGCTACTCCATTAATCCTGCAGATATTTGGCATCAGTAGGCTAGTGCAGTGCATTTCGCTGTTGCCGTTTATTAAATTGGATTACATTTAGAAATGGCTTGCTTCAAAATAGGCTATTGTTAAGGGCCCACTTTCACTGCTCTGCATTGGGGCCTGTTTTTGCCTTGTTATGCCATTGTGTAGTGTTGTAATCCAATATCTGTTATTTCAAAGCCAGTCCAGGCATGCGTGCGTGTTAGTGAGTGTGTGTGTGCGTGGCCCACTGAGCATTTCTTTTGGTCTGAGATGCTGCTGGTGCTTAGTGTGACATCTAGTGGCAGAAAGCCATATTGATTCACTTTAAGGTAGAGCTACAGCAGCCTAGGTGCCAGAGGAGCTGTTTGGAGGAAACACTGAGTAACACTGGCCACATTCACTATAATATGTGTAGTGCACTACTGCAGTACTCCTTAACCCAAACCCTCTCTGCTACTAGCCAAGCTACTAGCTAACTCTGCTTTTTCTACTAGATCTAAATATTAGTGTGTTCATAGCTCAGCTAGCATGTTAAACTAGTGTAGCTATAGAGAGCAATATGAGGGGTGGACAGATACCAATCTACTTGTGAGAGGGGACAGTAGGGACAGCAAGAGGCCAAGTCATCTTTGTTTATACTTGTTTGCAGAATGCCTCTCTGCTCTCTCAGCTAGGTCTCCCATTTCCCTTTGATATCTCTCTCTCTCTCTCTCTCTCTCTCTCTCTCTCTCTCTCTCTCTCTCTCTCTCTCTCTCACACACACTTATTGTGGGGAAAGAGGTGGAGCTTGTCCAAAGTGCATTTGATTGTGTCTTTTCGACCATAATTCCATAATTAATTATTAATTAAATAATTATTATATTAATTATCAATCCAGTTTGTACCCCCCCCCCCAGCCCTTTCATCCCCTGCCCCACATACGCACACGCACACAAGCATGAATATATACACACACACATGCACGCACGCACACACACACACACAGGCTGGCCTACCTTCACTCTGCCAGATCCCTGGCCCAATTTGTACAGTATCAATGAGTGATGGTGGCCCAGTGGTGCCAAGACCTGAGTGGAAGAAGTGGAATCATTTTTCAGGACATGTCCCTGTGCAATGCAGTCCTCGCCCAAATGAGGGCTGGGAACTAACATTGACTGCATTACGCTCTGAGTGCGTTTGAACTGAATTGGGCTTGACCATCATCAGGACCTACGGTACATACAACACTAGAGTTGCTGGTAAACTAGTCTCACAGAGCCAGCCTTTACTTACCTAAGTAAACACAGCGCTGGCTAACTACGCCAAGATCCACCTATAGGAGAGGTATTTTGATTGACATGCACAATGACTAAACAACATTAAATTAAACATTTTACTGAGGAATTTGTTGAAAAACTTAGCAACACGACTGGCTTACAGGTATTGTGTAAATCTGTTAGAAAAGTATGGTTACTTCTTAAAATAAATGTAACATCTGAAATTAGTAAATAAAGCACAACTATCGTCGCACCGGAATTAGAGATACAGACTTCTTGTGATAATGCTAACAGCCAATTAATATCGACTTCCTCACATTCAGAAAGTCTGTCTTATACGGGTATCAGACGTTCAGCACAGAGTTGCTTATGTGACCTAATGCTAAAGGACAGAAGAGGCTGAGACTACTGGCAAACATACCCCTGCTGAGCACCTGCTGTCTGCTCTGACAACTCACACACATGATCAACCTGAATGTCAACAAGGAAATGGATTTGTTTAGGAAGTGCAATGTGATTACGCTTAACGCTAGTCTAAGTCTATAGTCTAAGTCTACTAGTCTAAGTCTACAGCTTATACTCATACTCCATGGCATGCAGGAATGTACAGTTCCAATACTGAATGTAAAAATGATGGTATACAGAATCAGATAAAACACATTGTTGTGTTTTTGCTGATACTTTCCCGATGTCCTGAATACTGAGTATCTCTTCTCAGCCATTCTCACGTAGTCTTTTTCTTTAAATCTCAATGTCTTCTTCTGGGGCTGTGAGATGTCCCTCAGACACCAAATATTTTATCTGAAGCTATATTCTCGGGCTTGGCCTGTGCCACTGTATTCTTACAGCAATATATCTTCCTCTATTGTTCATTTCTTTCACTTCATTCGTCCCTACCGTTTCGTATTCCCTTCCCTCTGAAGGTAAACACTGCCAGCAGCGCTATAGTGTCACCCGAGACAGACACTTCCTTGTCTGCACTTACTGTGCAAACGGCCCACTTCACCAGGCCACGCCTCAATACGCAGGTCCCAGCAACATATTCTCTGTAGCATGATGTCTGTGTCAATGTGATGACATCGACATTATTTTACATACAGTACATATAGCCTACATATTACATGCTGTACAAAATACTGTGCATTTGGAAATGCCTTTATATACAGTATTCTATATACAAAACAACAGAATATACTACATCTTAAATTGCATGGTTTTCTGCATGCTAATGCATTTTTTGCCAAAAATGCTTTTCTTACTAATTATAATTCTACTGCCAGACATCGGTGGTAAAACAATAAAATCATATACCCGTAGTAGTTCCAGACCTGTGGTTATGTCCCACACCGCTGTCATTCATGTTCGCCTTTGATCTGAATTGACCATGATGGAAAACTCTCTAGATCTTTAATAATTGGTTGAGCTTTTGTTCCATCACAAGCCACTTAAAGTACCTCTGGCTAAGTGCTGCCACATCCATTGTTTGGTCTATGTTGTGCTGGAGCTGAGCCCACAGTACCCGGGTGTGATGATGGCTAACATCTGGCCCTGGCCACTAGAGTCAACGTTGTACAATGAAATGAGCTTGATGACACACACACTGCAGTACATATTTTACAGTGAAGATAATTATGTTAAGGAGTTTTCCAGCTTTCCATTATTGTTTGTTAGTGTCTGCCGGGAGACAAACAGACAATATTTATCAGTGAAAGTAGTCTCAATTTATCTCAAATTGCCTCTTTATATCATTCTAGTTTTCACCTAACAGGAGCACTTTGTTGCTCATATAGTTCAATGAAACACTAGAGTAGGTAGCATTTTATATCAATCTTGGATGGATAGTCAAAAGCCAATTGTTGTTTAATCGTAGTTGCACTTAAATTAGAAATGTGTACGATTTAATCACTGGATGCATTTTGTGCCAAACAAAAAAAAAAACAATTTGGTCCACACTGGCCGTTGCACACATGCGGAGCTGAAGCGAGGCTGCCGCGGAGTGTTAACCGCTTTGGATTCGCTCCTATGTTAATCAATGAGTCTTTGTGCACTGCAAGAGAGACTGAAACTGCCCCGAGTCGAGGCGGACCTGCCGCTTTTTTCCCGGCTGGAGTCTATTTTTCCGCCTTGCCGTTTTTTAAGTGCTTTTTACATAGCATGCAATGGAAATACATTGTAGAAGCAGGTAAAACATTACATATATTAATTTAAAAGAAAACGGTATGCTTGTTACTTAGATCCACCCCAATGCCCACCATTGCCTCGATTAGACAATTGCTAAATATCCTAAAAAATTTAACTTTTTGCACGCCTGAATTGTTGTCATAATATATTAATATTACAAGTGACAAGTAAGCTATCATAACTGACAGAGAGTGCTGGTGGGTGGGGGGGATAAAATATGCCATCTGTCCGGGTACGCGGGCAGTGTGCAAAGCATAGAGGAGAAATAGTCCCGAAAACTCGTGCCGATTTCCAGTAAGGACACCCAGTAAAGATTGGTCCTCAGAAAAAACAACCACTAAAAATAAAAGAAATACTAAATGGAGAATCAGCTCCGGATCCGTTCTGCTTGCAGTGTGCAACGGGCTTTATTGTAATGCTGGCTGTATAAATAGTTTTGGATTAAAATGCATAGTATTGGGAATGCAGTTATTGTGCTGTATACTACTATTCACATGTAATTAAACAAAAAATTATTGCATGTACAGTAATATAGAAATTACTTAAAGCACTAAAGCACAGAGTAGTAGTGTATGGATTTTAAATTGTTAAACAGTACTGTAGTAATGTAGAGATACTGTATATAATATTAAATTAATACCATTTTTATTTACTTTTGTTAAACCCAGACGAGCTTCCATCATGTATTTTTTCTGCTGTTGGATTGTATATAACTTTTTTTTCCACAGCTATAGTATATATCTATTATGCAACCCGACAAATCTTCTTATTGAACTTCTATGTGCTTACGTTATTGCAAAGTAATATATGCTACTTCTTTCAACCCTGTCTATGTATCTGCAGCTGGACATGTCGGACAAATATGTCATTCACTTTATGTGAGAGGCAGCTTCATTCACTTCATCTGACCTGCCTTCCTGTCATCTGAGTGGTGGTAAACTCAGGCCAATACAACTGGAGAGGCCCTCTGACCCTTTCTGCTCAAGAGAAATTCAATATTTTAATGTTCTGCTTTGTTGAGCTTAAATATAATAGACTGTATCCATGGCCAAGTCAGTTAGACCATGGCTGTGTTTTATCATGTGCCTCGTCTGTGAATGAGTGTCTTCAAGAGTATTAATGGGGTCATAAACTCAGATACGGGTATTTGAGCACATTGAACTCTAACTGGCCTTGTCCAGACAAGGACACATGTTTTTTCCTGAAGCCATTTTCATGGACAGAAGTGGGAAATAGAAACTATTGATTTCTCTCTTTGTTTAATGTGATTGTGTTCGGTTTTTGTAGCATTTATCAGGTTTTACCAAATAGCTCTGGAGCTTTTCTTGTACTTTTACAGAAGTCAAAAGTTTAAGCCGTGATCCACTGTTGGATTTATAGTTAAAAAGAGAAGGAATCCATTATGGAATGGTTTAAAAAGGGGTAGTTATTATGAATAAAAATTACATTCAAAATGGGCCAGTTATGAAAACTTTGGGAAAAGATTAATTAATGATACCGCATTACTGCACATAACCTGGTTGGTTAATATAGCGGGTATGTGATGTTGCAAAATACAGTCCAGTGGTTTTCAAAATGTGTGGCTATAAACAGACGTGGTTCATACTGTTGTTGCTGACACCCCCAAAGCACACTCTCGACGTACAGAAAACCACTTACAGTTAATCTAAAAGCAATAAAGGATACAATTATTTTTTTAAGTGATGAAATAAACAATGTAGGCTGATATCAATAAAAAATAAATGTACTGTATGTACATGTACATGTACTGTGTAACCTATTATCTTTTGCACCAGGATAATCTATCGGTGTATTATTATAGTATTATAGATTTTTCTTTCAGTACTGTAAATGTAAGATTTAATTTACAGTTCTATCTATCCGTCTGACTGACTGACTGAATCATCATGGACATAGGTAAATAATGTAGTATGATCTCTATCTCCCTCTATTGTAGAGAACACATTAGCCAAATCATGCTTCATAGCAATGCAAAAGGGGACTTTTAACAATAGACAAGGTACAGTGTTCCACTCTCCACATTGACAAAAGCTCAAAGCATGCAACCAAATACAGCGTTGTGGCAGAAGTCAGGTCAGTCAGAGAGGCAGTGGGTTGTCATTTACACTGTGAGAGGAGCCATTGATGTAATTAAGGCTGGTTGAGAGAGCGAGAGGAGGAAGGGTGTGTGTGTGTGTGTGGTGAGGGGGGTGGGCGCTCAATTGAGCAACAGCAGGGTCTATGCACCCCAAACCCCCCGTTGCAGCTGATGAAGTGTATTTATAATTAAAAATCCTCTTTTTCTCATAAGTACAACTCACGCACCACGCACGTGCACACACAGACGCTGACACACACACACACACACACACACGCAAACTGCTTAGGTTTTCTACACTGCAGTCAGTGCACGCCACGCAGGCTTGATAAGTATTAATGTGTCTCTGGAATAGACAGGCTTCTCAATTGTGTGTTTTTTTTTCCCCTCGGCTGACTAATTTCATGAAGAGCATAATTACAGCATTTTCAATTTCCCAGTGCTGAATTATGAGGACGACCGTCTCTGCACCGCTGAATATGCGTGCGTTAAGACAGCGTGTGTTGGTGTGTGTACTGTACTCTATGTATCCAAGACTTTGTGTGTACGTGTGCAGTTTGTGTCTGCAGAGAAGAAGCGCATCATTGAGCCATACAGGCGAGTGATACAAACATTTAATGCAAAATCCTAATTGAAAAAGTAGCTGAACTTGCGTCTAACCGCACACATTCACCTACTGTACCACAACGTATGGGATATTATCACATAACTGTGATTCCCCCAACAGCAGCAGAGAACTGAAACATGGTCCAAAATCGGTTGAATAACAATGTGATAGCCAATGATCTGATTGACTTGCCGTGTATTAAGAGCGTGTTCAGACTGTAGGAGGATGAAAGGCATGTCATCTCTAATTAGAGCTTCTGAGCTACGTAGCATAACCATGGTTTGAGTGTAACTATTAGTGTCTGCTTTGCGTGTTCATGTGCGTACCTTGGTCACTCTCCAATAGGGAGACAGGGAGAACTGGCCTGAGGCTGTGCGTATGTTCCCGAGCCTTCCTTCTTTCATCTCCCCCGCTATCTTTATCATCCTCCTCTGACAGATATTTCCACCTTCTCATATCAAAGGCTTAGTAAAACGCTTTGTGTGTGAGCACGCGTTCTTGAAGTTGTTTGTGTGTGTGTGTGTGTGTGTGTGTGTGTGTGTGTGTGTTTGTGATTGAGCGTGTGTACTGTGTGTGTTATTGTTAATCCAGGCCCTTGCATCCGTGATGCTCTGTCAGGCGGCTTTAATAATGACGTTGACCACACAGCTAGCAAAGCTGCTCTGCTGCCACTGATAATACGTGGTGTGTCCTCTCACATACAACTTTGTTGGTGGTCTGGGTGCCACATACCCTTGAGATGTGAGTGTGGTAGGACCTCTCTGACACAGTTAGGACTAAGTGTGTATTTCCTTTGACTGCATCACCGGGCTCTCCATTGTGTTTTCAATGGGCCCCCTTCAAGGCAGACTGCGACTTCTTCCGAGCATAAATCTACCTCATAAAAGGCTAATGTGACATGGAGACAGATATTTAGCTAACAGTTTAGCACTGCAATTAGCATTAGAGAGCTCCACGCCCTTGCCAAGTGCCAGCCACCCCAACATCTGTTCCTGTGATGCCACTGGGACAAATGGTTCTAAGCTCCTCTCTCTATTTCTCCCTCTCACTCTCTCTGAATGGTTATCAGGCACGGTGAACTGATAGTGATAGTTTTACCCTGAAAGGAGTTGCAGTAAGCGGGGTCCATATTATCCAATAGTACAGTTAACCTTGACCGCCCACTGCCCCTTCTTACCCTCAGAATTAAATCACGAGGAGCATGTTAGCCGGCCCACCTCAATGGTGGGCTACTCATTAGCATATCTTCCACATACTCACCTTGATGGGGAGCTTCTTGCATGTGCAGGTGTAGATTGGATTTCCTCTTCGCTCCGGCGGTGATGGATTTGCCATTTGCCTGTTTTATTAGGCAGCGCGGCATTGAGGTAAAGCGCGCGTGCCGATTGTTGCATCTTATCTCCCTTGGCCGTCACGCTCCATTTGTTCGACGTCAATTTATGTGTTTTTTTCCCCCTCTCCACGCAGTGTACACTCCCGTGTATTGTTGGTGTCTATTTAGCTCTGATAAGCCATTGTTCAGGCAGTACAAAGGGGAAGTCTCCACATCTCTCTTTTTTTGCATCCCTTCCCTCGGTTCTTACTCCCCACAGTTCTTTATTGTTTCCGCCATAGTTCCTACATGGCCAAATTGTCATTTCACCGCTGACACCCCAGAGAAAGCGGATGTGGCTTTAGAAGATGCGATTATGACAGAGCAGGATGAAAGGGGAGCGAAATGGCGAGGCAGGAGAAAATAAAGTTGCTCTTATCAGAAATTGCCAGGCGCAATGCGTACACAAAGCTCCTTGGGAATCCAATTTAGTGCTTCCTGTTAGTTTAAGTGATATCAACGCAATTAGCCATCGCAGGTCAGAGTGTGAGCCTGCCGCTGGGAGTGATTTCCTCAAATCCCCGGATGAAAGCCTAGAGGAGCGCCTGTCTGCAAGAAACACTCGCTTCACCAACTCCAAAATGGGCCGTGCCTTGTCCGACCTGCTAATGAATGTCAGCTGCCTCCTTGCGCATGTTGTTTTTTTATTTTTTTCTCAGCTGGTTTTAAATGGATTCTATCTCTCTTGCTCCAAAAGGGCGACTTTGAGCTGCGGTGCCTTTTTTCTATAGCTCCCGCTTGGTGTAACTCAATAGTTTTGTTTTGTTTTAGCGAGCAGCAGACATCTGCATGCATGTTTTGTTGATGATGATGAACTGTGTACTTCAACAGCGGTGCCAGGTGGGCGGGAACTGACCTTGAAAGTCATTCTTTTTGTAGAAGAACAGCTAGACAGTCAATACGGGGAACCAGAATGTGACCTTGACCTTTTAAGCACCACTGTTGACCGCTGCCATTGTGCTCCTACTCTCTCTGTCACTGTCACAGCTTGGACATTTCGTCTAAATCACAAAGCTAACAGCAGAATAGGAATGACCGAACAGAGGGAGAACTGGAAGCCCTCAATGTTGTTGGGGAAGTTTGTGCACATTTGTATATTATAATACATGTATAATTTGTATGTATACAGTACTAATGCACAATATGCTCAATTTTTTTTTAAAGATTCTATTCAGGAGAAGTATTATAGGTTATAGGATAATATATGTAGTCTATGATAATTGGATGGATTGTAATAGCGCGCATGCACACACACCTCCACCGTCTAAATGTATAATTACCGTAACAATAAGTGACTCCACTCCCCCCCCTCTCTCTCTCTCTCTGTGTCTCTCTCCAGGGGAGATCTGTGCATTTAAGATCCATGGCCTGGAGGCACCGTTTGAAGCGGTGGTGCTGAACGGCACGTCTGGAGAGGGCCAGCTGAGGGCCCGTGGCCTGGTGGACTGTGAGCTGCAGAAGGAGTACACCTTCATCATCCAGGCCCACGACTGTGGCTCCGGGCCCGGAGGAACTGAAGGGAAAAAGTCCCATAAGTTAGTGCCAGAGACCAGGCCCGGGTGGGGAGGATGGTGCCACATATCTGATGGGTCATGTGGAACATGCATACAAACAAATATTTTTATTTCTCTCTTCTTCTTTTTATTTACATTTTAATATATTGTAAAAAAAAAAAATTAAAACAAATAAAATTTATTTTATTATTATTATTATTATTATTATTATTATTGTTTTTATATTATTAATACTATTATTATATAGTAACATTTATAAAATACAGCAGTCTAATATAACCTACATTAATACAGTTACATGAGCCACGTTATTATTTAGTGTTCCTTCTTCACGTCACAACCAGTAGACACAGGAGGGGGGGGGCGGTATAGACAGAGCCGGACAGGCAGGGCTCATGTGATCGGAGTGAGTCAGGAAGAACTGGGGATAATCAAGTGTTATGCACCCTGTTGGAATACTATTCACCCACTGTCTTTGTGTAGAGATATACATCTGGCTAGAGCCTATAGAACATATACTGTTGGTTGAATCCAGCATTACATTGTCTTACCATGATTCTCTGTTACTCCATTCTATTCCATGTCCTTGCACCCTGTACAGTGGCTGGGTGTACCACCTGACCACATAACAGATCCACAAACACCAGTGCACTCCTCTATAGAGGTCAACTGGTAAAGACAATTTGTCACACTTGCGGGGGCTCCTAAGAGCAGCCGCTGTCTGAAATTGCTCTCTCCGCACTTCTTTAGACGACTTGGTCGATTTCCCTTGCTCTTTACAGCACCCCTTCGTCCCCCGTCCCCCCTTCACACGCACACGCACACGCACACCTGCAACTCTGCTCCACCCACTCGCTGCACTCAAGGCGAGAGGATAGAACACTATCATCACCTTAAATATGATCACACAGACAGCAAGCCTGGAATTACGCCCACAGACTTGTTCAAGTTTGGATGAAACTTTGGTTTGAGGGAGTGTGTCATATATATATATATATATATTGTTTGTGTGCGTGTGTTTATGTGTGTGTGTGTGTGTGTGTGTGTGGTGTGACCTGCTATAGTGTTAGATGCTTTTATAAATGTATTCATTCATTCAGTGAGTTCATACAAATACAATTCATCATTGTAGGCTACAAAAGGCTTAATGTCTATGACATAGTGTTCATATTAATGTCCATTTATGAACTCCTGTGTATTTCAGGAATATTATTTTTGCTATGACACAGACCTAGTTTAGCTTGTGTGGGCAGTTCTGGGGGAGTAGGTGTATTTGTGGAGTGAGTTTTTTTGCTGGCAACTAGCCCACCACTCACACGCTATAATTTTGAAAGAAGAATCAGAGTCTCTACCTAAGGCTTTGCCCAAATTACACATGGCACATCAATGGCTGCCGCAGAAAGCGGTGTGGGCAGCTAAAGGACCCAGGAGAGAGGATCAGCGGTGACACAGTGTGTATTTTATAAATCGTTCCTCACACCCTCTGCGCCCCTCTCTGCCCTATTTCCAGTATGCGTTTGTTTTGGTTGCCCGGATAGTTTGCAGTTTAACTAGCCAACTCTCACTGAGACTGAACATTTAGTTTGACAGAAGTATAGCACCGAGTTCAGTGCACTGCATCTCTCTCTGAAGCCATTAACCAGGGATTCATCTGCCCCTATATCCCTGTCTGTGTGCTTTGTCATAATAATCACCATAGCAACAGAAGTTCTTATACACTTATGTGTGTGTATAGTTGCTTGGCCTTTCTGAGTCAGAGATGACTAAATGTACAGAGCTCTGAAACACCCTGCGTTATTGTGAGAGTATTATGTTTTACATGGCCACGTGTGAATGCTGCATTAGCCTGCAAATTAAAAAGGCACAATAAATCAATAGTCACACAGAAAACTTGAATAGCCTGGTCAAATGTTTACTGTAATACCCTGCTTTATTATATTTTATTTTTTAAAAGAGCAATGTATCTATTCTAAATGTACCTTTATGTATATACCATTTGCAGCAGTTAATGTATAATTATTCAAATATTCTGTTTTACCTTGATGTAACGTACGTCTATTTTATGTTGACTGTTTTATGTTGACAGCACTCAGCCTAAGTACAGTTCAAAAACAACCTTTTAAATATGCTCCATTGATGTAATTAGACATCAGAGAAACATTAGTTGTATTTGAAATGTGAGTCTCATATTCATGCACAATGCTCCCTAGCCCTCTCGCCTAGACAAGACATCTCGATTTACAATAGGAATTAAGTGTAATTCCAGTTTTTAATAATCGTGTGTGTGTGTGTGTGTGTGTGTGTGTGTGTGTGTGTTTATTGTGCCAACCCCTCCTACACACACACTCTGGGAGTGCTTAGCAAATGCTGTGGTAAAAAGAAATCTTCATTTTGAGCATTTTCACCTTTTCTTGTTAACTCTCATCAATAACACCAACGGACACAAACATATGTAAAATATAAAATGCTGATTGATATACATACAGTACACATACACCACAAAAAGAGAACACCTCCTTGGTTTTGTACAGTATATATTTAAAACATTTAACATTTATTTATTTTATTTACCTCTCCGAGAACCATCACCTTATCGTGGTGGAGAGGTTTGGGTGCCCCTATGAACCTGAGGGCTGAGTTGTCTGGAGCCTAGTGCTCATCATAGGTCATAGGTGCCTCAAGGGGCGGTAACCCTCGAACATCGTGGTGGACACCGGTGGTCAGGGAAGCCGTCCGACTG
>JAODUK010014488.1:0-52885 GCA_027564635.1 Typhlichthys eigenmanni | reverse complement strand
CCCCCCCCCCCCCCCCCCCCCCCCATCTTTATTTATTTATTTAAGACTGAAGAACAAAAAGGGAGCATCTATATTATCATGTGAAATGCCAGCGAGACAGCTCCACTAGAGCTCTAGGAACTTGCACTTCACGTCAACAGTGTCCACATTCCTACAGTAAATGAGGCTGAAGCTATTACAGCTTTGTGATTTCATTGCTCTAGGGTATGTTAAGGTCGGTAGTCACAGAGAACACTTCTAGTGCTCCTGGGTCTTGCATGGGGACGCCACGGGGCAGACCATCTTATGATATTCCATATTGTAGAATCACAACTTGGATAATAGGCCCAGGAGTCAAACACTTCAATTTGAGTAATGCTTTACCCAAACAAATAACTAACTCCCCTTACTGCTACAATGTTGGAAACTGAGTGACCTTGTCAACTGGCCATTTAGAAACGCATGACAGTGCATTTTTCTGCACCTTTTTTTTTTGCGTTAAAGCAGTCGCTTCCCGGAAGGGCTCACACACAAACATTAATCTCATCCATTATTCACCGGTCGCACTCCTCTGGCCTCGGCCCTGCACAAGTTTGGAAATCCTCCATTAGCATTCAACAGGACGCTTCATTGCTTTCCAGACCTGAGCTCCGCATTACACCTCGACGGGAGGATCTCTTCAACTTGTAATTGCATTATGGCTCTTGTTTTACCTGCGTGATAAGAGCGAGGGGAAGTGGAATCTGATCTGAGTGCAAATGCAATGACGCTCTGTCATGACATACTATAAATGATAACTTCGATGAATAAACTAAATCCCCCCTCAACTCTTATTAAAGGAGCAGCCGGGACATTGATAAGCCCTCCGCAGAGTGAGCGGTATTGATTTGTGCTGCCAAACGACTCTGCCTTGCCTGTTCTTCAAGGCAGATGCAATGGAGTCACTGACAGATAGCGGAATAGGAAATAGCAATCGGCTAAGCAGCGATGGGGTTAGGTCCATTGGCTAAATGGAGTAGAATGCATTAAGGCTTGTTCCACTGATGGGAGTACCTATTTATTCACTATAGTTCCTATATGTTCTCCACTTTTAATTTCTACCCTATCGTGTCCCCAGTGACTTTAATTAGCTAGAAATTCAATAGAGTGATCTAGGTCAAAAGGAGGCCCATTTGATTTTTGGGGAGGAGGAGGGGAGGGGGCGCCACGGGATAAGTGGGTTTCGATTATCCAGACGGAATTTAAAATGCGGAAAGGATTATCTCACCGACAGACAGGTCGCAGACTACACCAGTGGTGAATGTGTTCGGCACCGTATTTACATCTTCATGGCTTTATTGCGTGCGAGTACGAGTGCGTGCATTTAACCACCTAGGCAGCCCGCCTGCTAAGAGTTGTAATGTTCGCCCATTGGGGACATGGCAGCGGACACTGCCTTTAACAAAAGGCACAGGGGTGGAACCTTTCGCTGCCTGAGAGTGACAGTCCATTCATTACGCTCCGAGAAGCTAGTCAGGGGCGTCTGCTTTTGCATCACACCCTTTGAACCTTCATTTGCGCTGTCGGACGCAGAAATGAGCCCATGAATCTTGCGGGGGGCTCGCACTTAATTAAACTATTCGTTATACCTCTCCCAGCTGGCATTAATCTCTCCGTAGGGGGTGGTGGTGAAGGTGGAAGCCAGGTGGGGGGAGTCCATCTCCCTCGTTAGACCTAAGCTGACCTCACCAAATGGACCCCCACCCTATTTACTGTCCAAGCTGTTAAGAGGATACATACAGGAATGGCTTGGAAACACACCACAGATCAGTATGTGCCAGGAGTGTAGAATGTTTTACACTATTGCATGTCTGCTTGTATGTACCATCTGATCTACACACACACACACACGCTTGTACGGTTGTTTACCAGCGATGAAAAGTGGTTTGGACACACAAGGGCAGAGGGCAGACACCCGGGCACGGAATGAGAGCATGTACCCACTGGCCCATCGATCAGACAGTGACACACACTGTACGAGGCCCTCCTCTCCGAGCGCTCCCGGCATTCCAAGCGGTAAGCTGCCCTTCAACGGCGCCCGTGTGGAATCCAAATCACACACACACACCCCCGCAGTGAGTAAAGATGACTTACATGACAGTCAACCTAAAGGGTTGACTGTGTTTTACTGCGGCGCACCGTTTCAGCACATAAAACAGTCATGTACAAAGGAAGGCAGCATGAATAGAGAAAGAAAGGGTCTACATGTTTTTGCCAAAATGGATACTGCGTGTGCGTGTGTGTGTGTGTGTGTGTGCGTGTGTGTATATATATATATCTTGACACCTCCATTGTGAAATCCTCTGCCATAGTATGAACATCTAAACACACTGAGGCCTTCCCATTTCAGGATCAGCAGTCCCGGTTATGAGGGAGAAAATTCCATTTGCTGCAGGCAGATATATGGGGAGGGGGGTGGGGGGGTGAATAGGGGTGTCTGGGGGACATGAGTTTATGTGAGGTACTGGCTAAATTGCAGATGTCGTTTCATTACTCCAAGGCTAGCTCATCTCTCAGATAACATATCCGCCTCCCTGGGGTATTTCTCCTGCATTCATCTCATTGTACGTGAATGAGACAGCCAGGCCCCAGGTGCACTGCAACAGATTAAAGATATACAATGACATTTTGACAAACAGTCGGCTTCTTCCCTTTGTCTTTAGCAAGCAGTTGTGGAGGAAGTCCTTCTGTAACTGTCACAGGACAATGAGTACCACTAGCTACAAGCCACGTGCGTCACTCCGTCTGAATGTGTCAACTATTCATTTCAATGAAGTATTTGGGTTAACAGCAGTAAAAACGCCATTTTTAGCCGTCAATGCGTTCCGCTGGCAACAAAGCATCTGTAGCCACCTCCGCTACCACAATCACATCCTCCGCCCTGCCCAAGCAGGGTGCTAAATGTGACAAAGATACACAGAGGTATTTCTTTCATTGCGCTTTGGAAGAACAGTACTTTGAGAGAGGACACAAACTGAGCACCTAGTCCAAGCCTTTTACCAATTAACTTACTGCCATTCATATACAGGGTTGACTCTTTGAATTCTCAAATCCTCACTAACAGGCACTATTAGAACTATTTAGTTTTTTGCTCTTTCTAGAGAACTCATATTATAGTGTATTGCCATGAAAAATGATCTGTAATGAACTTGTTGATGGATGTTTTCAAAATACAGTTACGGAAGCTAATCCAGGTAGTTAGCCTTGCACAATTATGACGGCGTTTACAATACCGCTTATTGTATTCAGTAAGTGAATTGGTAAAAAGGACTGAACTGGATACTGAGGTCTGTCTGAAGGTCTACGCGGTCATTTTGATTGGTTACCTTACCTGTACTATTGTCTACGTTGTTCCTTTATCTGTTACAATTTATGTGTACAAACGTCTATGTTGTCATTTTGTTTGTTTTCCCTTTACTTGTACTTATGTTTTTAAACTGTTGATTTATCTCATTGGTTTTTATTTTGTTCAGCACTTTGGTCAACCACGGTTGTTTTAAAAATGTGCTATATAAATAAAATTGACATTGACATAATAGCTTACGTCATGAATTAAATCTCTGCTTTTGGACAACTCAAATTATACCGCCAACATTTACTGGCACTGCATCAAATCTACAGTCCTCCAACTTCCAGGGGCTCACTTGGCCTGGGTTAGAGTAGTGCTTGTGACCACAGGGGCCGATTAGGACCCACTGAACCTACTGGTGAACGCTGTAACAGCTGCACCGAAGAGAGACCCGCAGAGGTAATGAATGGTCAATGACTCATTACAACATTGAAAGGGCAAACCTAAATGTTTTCAATACATTAACTCTTATTCGAGCAGGCTGGACGACTGAAAACATTATTGTGTAGCATCAACAAACTAGCAGGAGGAGGACATGCAGATTTAAACTGCCGCAGTTTGGCTGGGCAGCCAATCATTTGCACCACCGCCACTACACACACACAAGCTTCCCAGCAAAGTGATGTGAAGCCATAATGCTAACAGACTACGATAGTAGTTTAGATTACCAAGAGAAGAAGGAAACAGTGAAAACTATCGAACAGTTAAAACAAGGGAGAAAAATCGTGTAGAAATTAATCATTTTGCTCGACTCTTGTGTTGGCATAGCAGTGTTATAATGCAAATGCATGGGGCACCTTCGTTGACTCAAACTGACAATAGCCAAGCCATTGATAATCACAGTTTGGTTCCCGTTATACACCTGGGAATGTTTGGGCTCGGTGTCACTTCTCCTGTATTCCACATGTTACGGCCCCCATCTGGGTCAGATTGGCACAGTGGTAGTGGTGTAGGGCTGTCCCATTTGAAAAGTTTTGAATAATTGATGGTATTTCCGAACTAGTATTTGAATACTCGTTCTCAAAAACACCATTAAAAACACTCAACTACAATGAATGTTTCATAACTTGTTAAAAATCTAAGCGGCAGCAGGACCGTGTGCAGGTTTCAATACCACATTACTGTACAACAGCAAGTACAATCAACATTTAAAGCTTTTAGTCAACTACTCACCTATGAAGTGAGCAGTAGTCCACCAGACCACCTAACAGTGTGCATAGTACACCGATAGAAAACAATTAAAAACGATCTTGTTACATTCACAAGGGTCCAGACAATCCAGTCAAATATTTAGCCCAGAACACATTGCATTAATAAATACTGCACGGCCTGCTGTTGCATTCATTTTATATTAGCCGGCAGATGTAATCTTCCATTCATAGCTTCAGTAAGCACACATATATACATAGCCATGCTCTAAAAATGGCCGCTTGACTGGACTGACATGTCAATTGACCCAATCAGAGCTGTCCAAAAACATATATTAGCCAATAAGAGTGTGTGTTGAATGAATAGCACTGCTCTCTACTTACAGACAGTTGCAATTGTGTGTGTTGTGTTGACAATGTAGGGCAGGAAATGTCATTAACGTGGGTTTATACAGTAGGAGTTAATGGAAAACCTTGCATGCATGCATAATGTGGGGGGGGGGAATTAATATTCAAATCCCAATAATTAAAATTGAATACATACCCAACAAACAAAGTATTTGAGGCCAGCCCTATATGGCATGGCATACTGTAGGTTGTGCCTTGCTCAATAAACCTGAGACAGCCTCCCAGATTATCTTCGAATTTGCCGAGATCTACAACCCACAGATACTGCCACATGAAAAATTTTGGAAGCCATTAATCCATATTCAGAGCAGCTGAAGGAGAATTCAGATTGGGAATGTGTGAGCAGCAAGAGTAAGATTCCTTGATTAGGTGGGCTCCTGATTAGACGCAAACCTACGAGCGGTGGATCAAGTGCAGCGCATGTGCACTACTCACAATGACAGAGTATTTTTCTTTTCGTTTTTCAACAGAAACTCTGTCAACTGTCTGTTTTCCAGTAATAGCTTTCTATGCACTTTTGTTAACGGCATAATTACAGTAACAAGGTTGGACCAGTAAAAGGGGCGGGGCGTGGGGAGTGGCTCTCCAGGCACGCCGGGGAGCTAACACACGGCTGTTGACTTACAAGGGGCCGGGGGGTAGGTGTGTGTAGGTGTGTGTGTGTGTGTGTGTGTGGCTGCAGAGCTCTCGCCTGCCTGCCCGTCCATCAGTCAGTCATCCTAGCTGCCCGCCCGTGTGTGCCGCTTGCTTGGTGTGTGGAGTGCAAGCGAAGCCTGGTCTGAAACAAGAAGGTGCTGTCAGTCAGCGCTGGCTGAGCGTGAATCTGATGGGAATGCCAGAAGTAGACGGCTGGCAGCCCGCAACCAATGCACACTTTCAGGAGAGGCTCGGCAGAATCGCGGCCGCTGAGGCACGTCGTACTCAAAAGCATATGCGCGTGCACGCACGCACACACAGACACACACACGCACACACACACACACACACCAATAAACAAACTCTGAAATTCCACGTCTACTTCCGCTGTCAGGAATCCTCCCAGCTACTACGCTGCACATCAAACTCACTGGAATAAATCCTGCCAAAATACAGGTTAGTATTCGACAATAGCAGCAACGGCAAATACAAACAACATCAGAACCAGCTCATGGTCGTGCCAGATTCAGTGGGGTTATAACGATTCTCCCCAAAAAAAAAAAACTTGAAAAAAACAACATACAGCACAGAAATACTAAAATGTCTAATGTAAACGCTCCTGCCTCCTTTTAATAAATCATTTTACAAATCAGTCAAGATTATATAATTTACCAGGATAATCAAATTAGGTTAAATAAATTAGGTTAAATAAATTACAACCATCTATAACATCTCAACAATCACAGCGGTGATTTGTCCTCTGTGATGAACCATAAACAAACAAGCAATGCCATTCCATACAGAGAAAGCACAGCATACTGTAACACTGCAGAACCACTAGAGTAACCACTGTTAACCAGGTGTCCAGGCTGGGCCTTCAACTACACCTTTATCATGCTGTGCATTCACAAGCTAAGCCACCCCCCCCCCCCCCATATAAACCTTGAATGCGGAGAGTCCTCAACGCTCCAGCTCTTCTAAAGGACAAAGCCACAGTTGCTGCGGAGCAGACGTCTCGTAAACTAAAAAGGGAGCCTTGTAAAAACATGCTCCCCTTTGGATTATACCTGTTTAGGAGGCCTGATGGACGGCCCAGATGGCTGCGACAGGACACGGTATTCTTGGATGTGCGTAAAGGTGTGTGCGCGTGTGTGTGTGTGCCCGCATGCTACAACAGAGGCTTAGTGTCAACCAACTGCAAGGCTCTTTGCCGCTGGGTGATCAAGTTAAAATATGGTCCAATGTAGCTGGTCCTGCTAAGAGACCTCCAAAACAACATCAGAACAGCATTAAACTATCATCTTGAGAAATACTGATGTTTGGGAAGTGCACAAGGACCTTTATATCATGCTTTTTATATGTATGCAATTACCGCTTGTGTTGGAAGGGATTGGAAATTGGTCAGGGAACAGAAGAGGTCCAGTTAAAGAAACAAGGTGTCACAAAGTGCTCATCTGTCCAGGTGCATTCTACAAGCGCTCGGTCAACCCGGCCTGCGTGAATAATTAACCGCTGAATCATTTATGCGCGAAGACCACAGGCCATGCGTTGTAAATATGAATGAACGGAGGCAGACAGCGCGGAAGGCTAACTGACAGCTGGTGGTGGAGCAAAACCTTATTAACATGTGCACGAGAAGACAACACGCCGGTGCCCAGGAGCACGCACGTGCATGCTCCTCACGTGCATGCTCGTGCACTGACACAGGGACAGCAGGTGGAATGGGTTTGGTTTGGTTTACATTGCATTTTGGATACAACAACAGAGGCAACAGAAATAACCCAGTCTATTCAGAATAGGATGCGGCGTGGGTGTGTGTGTGCGTGCGTGTGTGTGTGTGTGTGTGTGTGTCCACAGCCATTTTGACACCATGGCGAGGGGAAGTGCCCTCTGTACAGCAGTGCTCACAGCTCCGGTGCAGGTAGCGGTGCAGAGAGAGGAGAGAGCGTGCTGCAGAGCGTTCGTGTGGAAAGCATGTCATGTCAACAGTGCCATACTCTCCTGCAGATTTAACCTCCCAGAATACCCAACGCCGCACTATTCGCCGCACAACCCCTCCGCAATTTCCTTGCCGCTGACACGCCTCGGAAACTGTCACCTCAGCGACGCTCCTCGGAAACTGTCACCTTAGCACCAGCGACGCGCTTCGGAAAACGGCCGCCCTTTCGCGACGCCTTAAAGCGCCGCATTAGGAGTGAATTAAATTGAATTACACCGCCATCCCCCCCCACTTTGATGGCAGCTATTAACTTTGCAAATGATGCCAAGGCTAAGCTTGTTGTGCCGCGGTGGGCTGTGTAACGCGATTGGAGCGCCGTGGAACGGCGGCGGACGGCCGCGGAGTGCTTGGGGGTAAAAAAAATGATGAGGTGAATTAGAAGGTGGGGGGTTGGTTACAGTGGCAGAAGCATAGCGAGGCAGGGAGAAAATTAAGTGCGTGCGTGCGTGCGTGCGTGCGTGCGTGCGCCCGAGTAGAACTGAGAAAACACTTGAGATTTAGGAGAGACTGCAGGGAGAACGGGAGACAGCGGAAAAAAGATGGGTATGGCGAGCGGCAGATTAAATCGAGGAGTGAGTGGGAGATGTGGAGAGAATAGACTGGTTGGAAGAGAGCGGGATTGGGAGAGGGTTGAAAAGGAGCATCGTCATAGCAACAGTGGCGTCTGTGTGACAGTAATTGCTTGGTGTCAGATGCCAGCTTTTAGACTGAAAAACTATTAAGCGGGAAAAAGAAAAAGCAGGAGGAGGGGGTATGAAAAAGTCTGAGATGCCTGACCTTGTGACTGGGAATCCATCGGAGAGCCAACTAGTTCACACAAGACACACTGCACTAGAATCTCAAATACACATTTACACACCGTAGCGGCACATAAATACACAGACAAAGACAATCGGCGGGAGCAGCAGCAACAACAGAAAATAAATAAATACAAATAGGCCAATTTACACATTTGACCGGCCGGAAGTAATGAATAAAACTCCTAAAAGGACCTAAAAACATCATGTGCCTTTTACGGCTTCTCCAGAATGTGAACGGATAAACAGCTTGTGAGCCAATGGGGGCACTCGGACACCAGAGTGCACAAGCTGTAAACGTGACCTGACTGCACGACATCTATCAGCAATACATAACAGCAAGGTGGACATTTGTTATTGTGACAGCCGTCGCTGCCGATTGAACGTGGAATTAAGACGCCGGCCCCCTTCCTCCTATCAATTCCACAAGGCTCTCTCACCCCACTATCTGCTTCGACTCCCTTACCGGCCGATGGTATCCACAGGGGGGCGCAGCGTTAACTTGGGGGACTCACGGGTAGGCTTGCCTCAGGGCAGTTGTCATAATTAGCCGGCGAGTTGTCACCTGTCATCAATCACAGGCACAAAGGTCAGCGCCTCCTGTGTGACCCCACGCGCTAAATAGGATGCAGTCGCGGCCACGCGCCCGACATGCCGAGCGGGCAGGAGCGTGAGAGACGGCACTGCAATTAGAGACTGACAGGAATACAGGTACAGCATGAACGGCCAGGAGAGCGGAACCATGTTCGTTTTGCTACGTTCAACGAACTTCGCTGGGCGCGTTTGTCCTCAATAACATCTGTGATGTTCTCGAACTACGCTCCAAAGGCGTTTGCAGCGTTTAAAAGGCGTGACGGGTTGCTCCACAACATGCAGTGCGTTGGGGGGGTTAAAATGGTATCATAGTGTGTTACCCACCTCAGCTCGCCCTCTCCCACTCCTTTGTCTTTATTACCCCCCCCCCATCCCCACACACACACACACACGCACGCACACACGCACACACAGCACCTCCCCCTCACTTAATTATGGGCCGTGAATTAAGTTCATCTGTCATTCTGCCAGTGGCCAGCAGGCGGTGGCGTCGCCCGCTGGTGCCAGGCTACCTCGTCGTGGCGTGGAGCCTGGGCTAAATATAGACGGCGGTCTTGTGATGGTGACTGGCCTTAATAGGGGCTGACGTGTTGAGATGCTCCGCTGATGTACGGCCCGTGCATCTCTGGCTAACGTCCGTTAACGCTGATGGGCTGTGAACTGACGCGCCGAGTTTATAAAAGATAAAATACGATCAAATAAAAAGAACTAGGTACATTCCAAAGGGGGATTGCGTGTAGAGATGAGGTTGTACTGTATGCTAGCTTTAGTGGTTTAATACACAACATGATGGTAATTGGCCATGAAAGGCCAGTACAAAAATACTGAATTCTTCCTTTACGAGTTTGATTTTAGGCCAGTTACCTTCTAGAGCCTTCACACAGCAAAACTAAACGTTTTACTCAACGCAGAAAGTCACATGAGCAAACAACTTGGAAAAAGACAGACAAACAAGTTTAAGATGACATTTTGAATATGGATATTTCTGGCCTTGCCAGCATTTAAAAAAAAATAAAAGGAGATTAAATATCTATATTAGTAAATATAATAAGTGAAAAGACCTCTGGCTTTGTTCACTCTTATTTGTAACCTTGATGTTAAAATACAAACAAATGCTATTTCCTCTGCTTTAGTAACTAAATGTTTAATTGGGAATAACAGTATTTATATCATATTACTTTACCTGACTTTGGCATGTAAAAGCTTCAATTATTCCTAATGCATTTAATGTTGCCAAACGTACAGCACATATACATATGATTTGTAGCTTTAGACAATTCTATTCCACAGCCATCTTTTGTTTAAATTGCTTTTGGCAAGTTATGTCACGCACATGCAAACAGACATAGGGCTTACTGCTTACTTCCAACACTCACTTGAGATAGATACATAACAGCTATTTACCATTTTTAGAAGAGTTTTGAAAGCAACACAATGTTAAGATCCTTGTCTACAAATACCAACATTCAAATGTATACCGTTGAACAGCTGTGGGATGGCCCTTGCAATGTATTCTCCATTAACCCACTATCTGTCCTCAGGGAGTAGGGAGAGATTACACTCCTGTGCGCGGGCTCTCTCTCTCTCTCTCTGCAACATATAACATCTCATTGCCATTTTCACACAACAAATACAACACTCTAAACCAGAGGCCTTCAACAGGGGGTCTGGGACCCCTAGGCGGTCCTCAGAGGTACTGCAGGAGGTCCTACTAATTATTTGATCAAAAACATATATTTTCTTCAAAAATTCTAAATGTCAGAAAATATACATTAACATAAATACAACCTGTGCTATAAATATATAAAACAGTCAATAATTATTTTAATGGCTTAGTTAGTGGCCTAGTGGCCTGTGCTATGTATCAGCCAAGAGGCTTATACAGGCTTGTCATTTGCCTTTTGTTGTTGGTCGTGTTTATTTATTTATGCATTTCCCTACCAACTTTGGACTGCTGGGGCGCCAATAGCTTCACGACTTTCCACTTAACATCATCTTCAGAGATGAGGCACAGCAGAGAGAGGCTGGGACAGAGAAGCAGCGAGCCCAGAGGAGGTGCGAATAGGAGATATGAGAGAGATGGACACAGCGGCCCTCGTCTTACCCAGGTCTGTGTTGGGCCCGGCCAGGAGCTGCCTGAACTTGTCCAGGCGGGAGGCCTCCCTCTCGGTCATGGCCGGTGTGCCGGACGTGTTCTGGTCCGCCATGCGAGCCACCAGGGGGATGATGGGAGGCCGGTGCGGCAAGGAGCGCTGTCTGTGCATGGACGCGTGCTCGCCTGGGTCTGGGTGGGGCCGGAGCAAGAACAGCTTTACAGCATAGCCGCCATAACGACAACACTATATAGTAAATATACAGTACATTGTAGGGGTGTAACGGTTCACCAAATACACGATTAGGTTCATATCGCGGTTTTATTACTATTTATTTTTCTTTGAGTGGTGTAATCTGGGAATTTTTTCTGGCCTTGATTACATTTGTTCTGTAGAATAGTCTTTTTTTTTTATACTTTCTGCCACTAGATGGTACACTAGCAACCAGCTTCTCAGCCAAACAAGAACACTGTTCTTGTTGCCGCCCACACAAGTAAGCCAGCATTAGGTAAACAGAAAAGATGAGATCGGATTACGTTATAACACCCTGCTAACCTTAAAATACAAAATAGTAATCGTTTGCTGCTATATTCATGTTTAAAATAGACACCTCTTTAAAAATTTACTATTTGGAATACTGAGAGCACTGTAGCTTCATTGCTACAAGAGCTCCACAATGCAAGCAAACGAACGAACAGTTTGGAACCACATTTACTGCGATGGCAAAACAGACAGCGGCCAGAGACTGAATTACAAATAACCTGGCAGTTTTGGACAATTCTCATACCTATGCGGACATCATGGATATTGTTTTGACACACCTCAGATAGGCTTTGTGAAAGAGCCACCTGCAAGAAAGGGAACTACTGCGTCATGCATAACCCACCCATGAAGACGACACATTATGTGGGTTTGTGTTTGTACTGTGTTTTGACAACTATAAAAAGGCTCAGTGGTTCTAATCTAATGTTGAGGTAAATGTGAAATTAAAACTGTAGTTTAATTACAGTAGCAACGTATATGAGAGCTCAAAAGGCTGCACCTGTAGCAGGTTGTGTGTGTGTGTGTGTGCGCGCTCGTGCGGATCTGTCTTCCAGAACCGCAACACGAAACCATGGACTTTTGTATCGCGGGTTCGGTTATGGTTTCAGAACCGTTACACCCCTAGTAAATTGTTATATGATTTTCTACCACTAGATGTCACACTAAGCGCATCAGCATCTCATACCAAAACAAAAATTTGCCGCACACACTGCACAAACACGCGCACACACACACACACACACACACACACCCGCTAACATTCACATGCATAGTTGTTTGCTGCAATTTTAAATGTTTGGAAAAAAATCATACAGACCACCTTTAAACATAAAAAGGTTCTTTTCCGAAATAGAAGTATTAGATGGGTGGTGTCTGTACAGTACGCGTGACATTTGCAGATGACGCACACATCATATATATTACATTATATACAAGTAAACAGCCAACTAACTGCATTTTCTCAAAAGAGCAGGCTGTAAAGAAGAGGGCAGTTGCTCCACCATAACAGGTTCCACTAAACTAACTCAGGCAGCGTGAGGGAGATTCAATGTTCCAGTAACTTCCAGTAAAACAACACGTATACCCTAGTGGAGACGACAAAGACAGGTGACAGCTAAAGGCACAAAATCCATCAAAACAGAACTCAAAGCTTTTCTGGTAATTCCTCAAACAGGGCTCAAACGCATATGGAAATGCCACCTTTAAAAACAACACTTTTGTTGCCTGCCACCCCTCCCTACCCCTCCCTCCCTACCTCCCTTTTCATTTTCTAAAGGAGAAAATTAAAAGATCCAAATGTATTGCGACCCCGCTTTATTTGCACTTGTGAGAATTAAAGCAGATAATTAAAAGTCAGCATGGAGACATTCTGTGTGACATTATTACAATATACGTAAGCTCGGTTTTTAATGACGCTCTTAATTAACTTTTGACTTTGAAATCCATGGAAAACCGCATCGTGTGAATAATTTAGTTAGTGTGCCTCTACGTCGGACGTAAAAGGCGCACACAAAAGAAGGGAGCACAGACACAGCAGTCCGCACAGACAGATGGCTCTCAAACCGCCATTAGAGACAATTATAGTAGATGAGTGGGTCTCATCGCCAGGCGGCGCGGAGGGCCGGGCGCTTTTTGCCTTTGTGTTATTCGGTGCGTGCCGTCTCTGGGCCGTCGCGTGCGTGCGACTACATGAATGTACGGGGAAAGACTGGGCCATGCTAATTAAAGGCTTGCCGTGTGCCGTTATCTAATAGGACTCAGCCAGTAACAGTCTTACTGGTATCTGCTGCTAGTCCAACACACGAGCAAATGAAGTCACAGCAGCACACTTTGTGTGTGTGCGTGTGCGTGTGTGTGTGCGTGACTCTGAGAATGTACCTGCATGCGCACTTGATTTGGGTAAATAATGCATCTCGCACAAATGTTGTGTTTCTTCCCGTGTCAGCCTCATCTATTTACCCGCATTGAGCATATTAATATTACATACAACAGAACCTTCCCTTTGTCCTCTCTGCCAGGATAGGGGCCATCTGGCTGACACTGAACCAGACAGACATACAACCGGTCCAAGAGGCGGATAAAGAGCAACTAAAGCACATCGTTTTTTGGAGACTCAGTTGAGAGCTGCCTTGAGGGACTCGATAATGTCTATTGCCCTGTGCTTGTAGACGAATGCACTTGGTCAAATTTGCCTAAAGTTGGATGTTTAATAATAATAATAATAATAATAATAATAATAAATTTACTGAAATGTAGGATTTACTATTAAGATCACAAAAATAAACATAAGATTACTACAAGTAAGTCATTATTATAGTTGTATTTTTTAACCTAAATGTGAGCCATTTCTTTAAAAAAGGTGGAGTCAGCTATCCTGGCGAAAGAATAATGATATTTTAAATCAAATACAAAACACCTCTCCCTTCAATGCCATACGGATGCTCCCTCAGAAGCTCCTCCCTCCAAATTTTGACACACAGTGTGTGGTGTGGTCTACACCACTGTGTGTGTGCTGTGTAGAAACACCAGATCATTCTTTTCAGCAGAACGGGGCAGCTAGTAGACAGAATTTGACAAAAAGTGCATTCGCCTACATTCACTGACTCCAACTTTAAACAGTGGAAAGGTTGTGTACCCCCCCCCCTTCAGGGAGAGCGCCATGCAGCGGCGTCCACTGACCTCTGGGGGAGCCGACAGGAGCCTCGCTGTGGGACTTGACCATGCGGCCGTCGCCGGGCAGGCCCGTCTCCGAGGGCGAGGGCAGGTCCTCCGCGCCGCCCGTCTCTACCTCCTCCTCATCATCCTCCTCCTCCTCCACCGTGTTCTCCTCTTCGTCTTCCTCGTCTGCCCTCGCCGCCGCCGCCGCCTCCTCCAGCGCCTCCTGCTCTCTGTCGTCGTCGTGCCTCTGTCTCTCCTGCTGCTTGCTGTGGTTCTCAATCACCTGGGCCAGGACACACGGTGTCACCCTGAGAACCCAGAGGGCCTGCTAAAGACGCAGTTGGGACCCCGTGGTGGGTCGTGACATGGTGGTCCAATAGGAATTAGCTTACTATGATGTTTTCATTTTATTACCATGATATTGTCATGTTGCTATGTTGTATGTTGATGTTAAACTATATGTCTAGCAAAGAGATTAGTCATGCGTTTGGCATGAAGTGCTTGACACTCATTAGGCTGCAACTGCTTCAGGAATGTTTTGCTGACGCCTAAAAGCAACGCCTGTGGTTTTAACCAACTCCTTCTACAGTGAATGATTGTGTCATGTTGTAGATAAACCTTGTCGAGGTCATCTAGTGTGTAACTGTTATACAAATAATATTAATAATAATAAATAAAAACATCAGGTGCCATAACATGATGGATAACTTGCTCAAGAAGAATTTGAATATTTTTTTTCCATTTTAAAAAGTGTGCATCTGTTTGTATCTGTGTAAAATATGACATTTGACGCAATAGACTGTTGTTCACATTCCAAAAGAACATTTCATCAGTAATCTCTTAAAATATATTCATATTATTAACATAGATTAATATAGATCTCATGTCACTGATTATTTTATAGATATGTGCTTTTACTACCCTTGCATAATTTAACTGGGAACCTCTATAAAGAACATCATGTCAGATATTATTCTTATCACTGTTTTTATATATGTAGTGTTTACTCAGATTTGGACAGATTCAGATGCCTATACTGTTTGCAATGTTTATAGATGTCTATTACTCTGTTGCAAAGCGTTGCTTAAATGCTTGTTTCGTACACTTCTTGTGTCCACGGGTCTTTTTGTGCCGCAACTTTCCTCCAGGGACAAATTACAGTAAGTACCTCATTATCTACTGTTGGCTAAACTAAAGGGCTTATCATAGAGTCAAGGGACTGAAACCACTTACATTACACTTTACATTAGAGAAGACCAGCTTCCAGCGACCGGACCCTCTACCTCACCCCACTGTAATCCCTCACCTTATTGGCCGTCTCCATGACGACCTCGATGTTGAGGTTCTGTGCGGCCATGGCCAGGAGCTCGTCGTCGTCGTCCCCGACGTCCCAGGCGTCGCTGGTGATGCTCTCGAACTCCTGGAAGGTGGTGGCCTTCTTGGGCTTGCCGGGCGTGGTCGGGGAAGGCCTGAGGCCTGCCTTCATCAGACTGCAGGCCGTAGGGAGTCATAGATAGTTAAAAGTCGGCAAACTGACTAGAAAATGGTAAAAAACGGTGTGTATAAAACATTCCAAACTGACAGATTTATGTGGTGTGTAACCCATAAACCAGCATCGATGTGTTCGCCGAGAACAACCTCCTCACCGTTACCCTTTGCTGGTGTTCTCTAATGCTCGCAGCAAACAAAGCTAATAGAAAACTAAGCATATTCGAAAAACATCCGCATTTGTTTCACCATTTGAATGTGTGTGTGTGTGTGTGTGTGTGTGTGTGTGTGTGTGTATATATATATGCACCTATGGATACAAAATAGTTGACACTGGCGAGGGAGGGGAGCGTGTGAACAAAAGGGGGGAAAAACAACTACCACTGATATCCACAAGCAAAAAGAAGGTTTGACACTTAATTTACCAACGTCGGATCACAATATTCCCATTTTACACACGCTGTGACTTTTGACAGCACCACCAGTAATGACAGACAGTCCTGACAATGGCACGAAAACCACAGGGACAAGTGAGCAAGTCAGCGCCCATTCACACGGCCTCTTCAGTTCAGAGTCTCTCCGACAGATCAATGAGGATGGGGAGAATGAGAACAGGTCTCTCTTTCAAATAACAAGATTGAATTTGGTGATATTCAAAAGGCAAGGTGCGGCCTGAGACCCCTTTCTTTGTGCCGCAAGGACACCCTTTGTTGTTGTGGTAACAAAATAGCAAAAAACAAACATAAAAAGCACACCCCCCCCCCCCCCCAAATGGTGATGTGTACTACAGAGAGGGTTAATGATGGAGAGACGAGAGAAGGGAAAGAGAGGATGTACTGTGATTTCGTATAAAGTCAGGCATTAACATATGAAAGAAGAAGGTGTGTTCAGGTTACTTGAAAGTAGTTTGAACTTCTAAATATAATGCAAGCATTTTCAGTTGGAATAGTGTAGTTGGAATATTCTCAGATGGAAGAAATGTATATTATCATTGAACAACAAGCATTATTGTATAGAAACTGAGAGAGCATATTGTCTCACGATTATCCAACTTGTTGAGAAAATCTGGTTGGGGATCATTTGTGCTAATGCACATTAAGCCCCCAATCTGTTTCTCTTGATCCGACTCGAGTACAACTCTCCACAATACAACACTATAGGACCCTAGGATCTCTGCATTGAACAGTATCAGACATTAGATTAGAGCTAAAAAGCCGAATGACAGACGGTAATCAACAGACATTTAAAAAAATGTTTTGTATCTTTTGATATGTTTTCTGTTAATACATATTGAATATTCTAACAAAAAGATACCCACTCACCACCACTGATCAAAAAAATAACTAATGTGATTCCACAGTAAACACGGAGTGTCTTTGTCCCAAAAGATCCAGTTAATGTAGAATACCCATGCCATTGTCTTGTATATAAATACCAAATGCCACACAAACCATTCCAATTACTGGCTTCACCTCACTGGCTCCTAATTCCATTAGGATTGAATTCAAAAGGTTTTCTTTACATTTTTGAAACTACGACATGGTTCTTCTGCAACATAATAAACTTAATTCGCCTGCCTTCTTATGTCAATCAGCCTTAAAGTTATAGCAAGCAATTGTAAGCAAATACACTTTTTGTCAAATTTGCCAAATATCGCCTCACAGTCCACATGCTGTCCATTCTCTGTGTGTGCTGAAATAATAATCCAGTGTAGTCCTGGCTTTGCAAGTAGGAACACACACAAAGTGGTGCAGACTGCACACAACAACAATATCTTAGCCTTTGAATTGTGTTTCTAATGTGTTGGGCAAAGCTTCTGAGAGAGCACCATATGGCAGTGAAGAGAGAGGTGTTTTTTTTTTATGGAGTTCAAAATATCAACAAGCTTTCTCCAGAATTACTTATTACTTCAAACCTCAGATTGAAGAAGAACAATGCAGTTTTCGTCCTGGTCTTGGAACAACGGACCAGGGGTCTCACTTATAAAAGTGTGCGTAGAATTAACACTAGAATGCTGCGTACGAACGAAACACAGAAAGTGCGTGGACACAAAAATATTCAGATTTATAAAACAGTGACCACGCAAATCCCACGGCAGTTTTACTTTATAAATGACAACCTACTTGAAATCTAGTGTATGTGAACGAGCATCTTGTCTCACCCAATTAATGCCTATAAATGGTCACTGAAACTCCCTGAATTAATATTAATGGATTACTACAATGATGGCAAAACCCAACCACTAAAGTGTTAGTTGGGAATTCATTATAGACTAACTTTTTGTCAAGTTTGAGACTATGATCTAATATGACTTCTACTTCTTCTAACATGTAGGAAAAGCACACCCGTGCATTTTTAATAGATTCAGCATAATCCCCAATCCATTCAATGTCAAACTTCTGTAAGGGTGTCCAATCAATATCATAATTGTTGTATCAATTCAGTAGTTATTGTTCCATAACACGCCATAACTAAGGTAGACATTAAAGCTAAAACACAAATATACAACTGCAAAACTTATATATTATATTCAGCACAAAACACACACACAAGGCAATGGATTCTGGGGAAAGGGTGCGTGGCATAGTGCTGTCAAACCTTTTAAGAGAACAAGACATATTTACTACAATGTTGTTGTATTTGCTCTAAAGAAACCAGCTTTCATTTTCTGGTATTAAAAAAAAAACACTAAATGTTATTGTTTTACACATTGTTGGCCGTCTCACTGTACATGCGCCTCTTCATACAGCTGTTTAACAATTATGCATTTCTAATAATAGATAGCCTATATTTAAAATTCATAGTTTAAGTCTGGCGACATCCCTGCTGTACATGAGAGGTAGTATTTCAATCTACTTTTTAAAATGTTATTAATTTCAAAACATCTCTCAAGATTCTTCCTTCTGCCATTGGAGTCAGTTTCCCCATTTAATCCAGTTTGTGTGCATACACATGGTTCAAAGTGTGTGTGGAGGACTGCACATTCTCCCGTCAAGTTTGTTTTTTTATAGATCACAACCTTTGCGTGCAAAGTGGCATACGCACGTTTCAAACCCCGTTTTGTGCATATGCAGCATTAATAAATGAGACCCCAGCTCTTTATTCTCTCAAGGATGCTGGAGGGGGTCTGGGATTATGACCTACCAGTCTACATGTGTTTTGTGGATCTGGAGAAGGCGTGTGACCGGGTCCCCCAGGAGATACTGTGAGAGGTGCTGCGTGAGTATGGGGTAACGTGGGCCCTTTTAAGGGCAATCCAATCCCTGTATGTCCAAAGCAAAGTGAGAGCTGTGTACAGATTCTCAGCAGTAAGTCAGACTCATTTCAGGTGGGGGTTGGTCTCCGCCAGGGCTGCGCTTTGTCACAAATCCTGTTTGTGATATTCATGGGGTTAGGCATCTTGCTCAAGGATGCTTAAAGATAGGTCAACACCGGGGTTTGAACCCACAACCCACAACCTTCCGGCTGGGTCTTATTCGTGTGTGAGGGGACATTTAAGCGGGAGTTTGGCCAGAGAATCGGAGCAGCAGGAGCGATATTACAATCACTTTAGAGCCGCTGCTCCTTTGCATCGAAATGAGCCAGTTTAGGTGGTATGGGCATCTGGTAAGGGTGCCTCCTGGGCGCCTGCCTAGGGAGGTGTTCCAGGAACGCACATCTGAGAAGAGGCCTCGGGGAAGACCCAGGACTAGGTGGAGAGACTATATCTCCACATTGGCCTGGGAGCACCTCGGCATCTCCCAGTCAGAGCTGGTTAATGTGGCTCGGGAAAGAGAAGTTTGAGGGAGCTGCTGCGACATGATAAACGCACATAATGCAAATTGTGTGAAGAGCTTAACTGTAAAAACTATGTTTAGATTTCAGAAGAAGTGGGCTACAAACAGGGTAATAATAACAACCGCATTGGGCTCAGGCAAAACAGGGTAGACCAGAGGTCTTCAGCAGGGGGTCCAGAACCCCTAGGGGGTCCTCAGAGATGCTGCAGGGTGTCCTCCAAATTATTTGATCCCAAACTTATTTTATTCCAAAAATGTTAATGTCAGAAAATATACAACAACATAAATAAAACCTGTGCTTTAATTATGTAAATCTGTCAATTATTTGAATGGCTTAGTTAGTGGCCTACTTTTATATATGGCACTCTGGGCCACCCTACACATTATGGTTGGCCCAGCGACTAAATATTTGATACCATATGTGATAGAGGGTCCCAGTGTCATGTTTCTATCAGCCAAGGGGTCGTTGAAGACCTCTGGGTTAGACATTGCATTAAGCTTGGTATGTAGGCTGGGAAAGCTTAATATTCAGGCCGGGAATGTCAACGTAAACAGATTGATACTAGCTCCCAAGCATTCCCACATTAGCACGGGATGATATGTGCACGTTCTTTGTGGTTATTGAATGCTTTTTACTTACTTGGCATGAAGGAGCGGGTCAAAGGGGGGATGCTGAGCACCATAGACGTGCTGAATGCTGCGTGGAAACAGGAAGCGAAAACACACGAGTCAGCTGACTGAGAGTTGGCTGTCAGTCTAGCAACGTTAGCTTCACAGAACACTTTCCGAACGCCTTTAGTTATCACTGCATAAGTTGTCAAAAAGAGCGCTCACTCTCTTGGTGTAGTTACACAAAAAGCAGTTTTGGAACAGAACACGTCATATTCATCCTGTTAGCTGCGGTTAGCATGTTGTGCTAGGGAACCAGCTAACGTTAGCACCGTCCTTATCCAGTGAGTGCAACTGTGGAGAGTATCAGCAAGACTACTTTACGGAAGGAAGTCCACCAGTAGAAAGTATGGAGCGCGTGTGATAATAAAGAAGAAGTAATTGATAGAAAGTTCTATTTCATAATATTCTGCAGCGTAGAGCTGAGCTGGGCTAACTGAGCTATGCTAGGCTAGCCAGCAGGATGGAACACGTCACTCACCTGCCAGGAACCTTGGCTGTACTCCTTTTCCAAAACTGCTTTTTGTTTCCGTCCCCTGACATTGTCCTCCCTTAATCCACTCAGTCCTAAACACGAATATCCGAGTGTTGTCGTTGCCTCTGAAACTGTAAATATTGGTTTATTTACACCGGTCCCCTTCTCCAAAACTCAGAGAGCTGCCATGTTGATGCTGTCGAGTCTCTGAGCAAACGTCACGGCGATTGGCTGGATGGACACAGCCCCATTCATCATCCACCAATCACAAGTGAGATCTGCTCTAAGCGTCTCGCGAGTGACGTCACTCCTATTTTTTGACAGAAAGACAAAATACTTCGATCAAAGGTGAGACCCCAAGCATCAGTAGCCGAAATGCCGTTAAGTCCACTTTTTTACTATTGGTTTGGAGGATATTTCTTAATAAATTAAAAGTTAATATTTTCCTTGTCGTTTAATTTTGTAGTCATACATGTGTAATATGCATGAAGTAATGTGAAAGTGGGGATCGGGACCCCCTGGAGGGTCGCAAGACACAGCAGGGGGGGGGGGGGGGGGGGGGGGGGCACAAGATGATTTACAGAAATAGAATAACATAAAATAATAATAACTTGAAATAACTTGCATTGTTTAGCCGTAATAGTAGTAGTACAGTTTATTCATTACTTTGATGTATGCTGCTATAGCCTATAACACTATCGAATAGTATTATGGCTGTACACCACCTCTGGGGATATAGAGGGGGTCTCGACTCGCGAGTCTCTGGCACTGTTATTTTGTTGGTCACGTTCTGATAAGTTTGAGCTCTTGGATAATAATGTGTAGCTTACTTTAATAATATGAACATATTCTAAATATAGTTACAGGGTTATAATAAGACAACAGTCGTCTATGTAATGTGTTGGAGGGATATTACCAAGCTGAGTCAATATCAAGTGTTTACGTTACGCAACACACTCGAGAAGTTGCGCGACAAGATTGAAGTGCCATTTCTACCGCTTGACATCACGGTTATGGCAGGTAGGCTATGAGGTTAAAGTACACCAGGTCATGCTGTAAACATGTCAATGAGAATGAGATGTTGCGGAATAAGGTACATGGAGTTCTAGTCTCTCTCTAGCAGACCACCAGACCGCATAATGACAGGTTTGAAGGAAGTTACGGGAAAAAAACCGCTATTGACATCGCTGCTTTGCCAGAAACACAGGCTGGTGGAAGTTATTCTGAATCGTAATGCTTTGGCATGGAAGGACACCGAGACCCTTAAACCAGCTAATGGCACTATTTCTGAACATGGTACTGGTAAGTGCTGCACGGTTTTTTTACAAGGTGCTAGCTACGCGTGTTCGTTCTATCAAGTAGGCTAGCCTGGAAGGACTGTCTACAACGGACCGAATACCGTATGTGAGAGACCGAGGGTGCCGCTAGCCTAAGAGTAGGTTACCTTACTATAGCCTAAACAGTTGAAAATTACGGTATTTTATAGACTAGGTAGGCCTACATCATGATAATGCTAGAATATAGTCACACACACTGTGTTTGTTACTGTCTATCTAATGCATCATCCAAAGTCCATGTGTTGCATGCACTCGTCTCCAGTTGACCTTGTTGATCATTGCTCACCCATGATGACAAATGGCAATATCTCAAAGCGTAAGTAGCCTACTACTGGTAGCTTACTCAATTATGAGAATAACATGCATTCCATATACCTTTCTCGACTTTATATCTAGACTCAATCAAATGTAATATAAATTAAGAAAATGTTTTTTTATTATGCTAACGTTCACTTAAGATTTAAACAAGCTGTGAAGTTATGTATGTCTTCTTGACTGATGAATATTATTAATGGTATATTTGAGGAAAATAAAAAGCTTATGCAATACCATAGTGATAGCCTTTTTTTATTTGTTTACTAGTTTTTCACACGTTTCTCTTCAATAATCCAGTTCTCAAGAATAAATCAAATGTTCTATGTATTCCTCTTGTCAGAGAAAAAGAGAGTTAAACTTGAGAGCAAGATAAATAACCTATCAGAGACAAATATTTACTAATTTCAGTGAGGTACCTGTTCTACAATAATAGGTTATAGGCTCAGGTGCACTTCATTTTAAACCTACATAGCCAGTGACCTTCCTCAATGAGAGTATCAAGTTCCCTGTAATAACCTGCCATAAAGATCTCAGTTCATTGTGTGAACCTTGCAGACTCCTTGTACATGCTGTGATAAAGACAGCAGTTTATTATGTTTATGTTCATTGGACTGAAGACCAACATGACACAATATCCCAGCAAATACATAATTTTAGGAACAGTAATTTTGGATATTTCACAGGTGCATTTGTTTTTGAGAAAGCCCAAATACAAGAAAGTTAAGGGATACTTATCGATGTACATAATCCTTGCGGTTGAAACCAGTATTTGATTGATTTTGGTTTAAACCGATGCCCCTGTGTGTGTGTGTGTGTGTGTGTGTGTGTGTGTGTGTGTGTGTGACTAAGTAAGTAAGCTACAGTAGTACAGTACATTCATTAATACTACTTCTGCTGTGCTGTTTTCCATCGCAACTGCCCTCCAACTGTTTGCCTTTAGACTTTTGGTTTAACAAATCCGTTTGTGTCTGAGAACAATCCCCACATTTTGACAGCTGGGAGCAATGTGTACCCAGGCAGAACTGGGCTATATAATCTGTAGTTTACGTTCAACGCATTGGCTTGTCTGTAATGCTGTGTAACTAAAGAGACATAAATAAGAGAGAGGATGCAAATTGGTGATCAGTACCACATGTAGCCCAGCATTATATTAAATATTTACTGCACATATTTACCTATGTCAACAGCATTGTTAGACTAACTTATAGACTTGGTGTGAGTGGATAGGTCAGATGAGATAAATGGCTAGGCCTACAACTCAGAAATTACAGTAAATGTCACACCAGGGTTCAAATTTGTCTGACTGCTGGCTTTATACGCATTGATAGACAGATAGATCCCTTTCATGTCTCTTACAGCACAACTGTGGAGAACAAAAAACTAATTGCAATGTTTGTCCACATGATCCCATATGTAATATGATCTACAATAGGAAAGTCATTTTGGGATTTTTTACTCCAAATTATTCGACGCTTTAAATCGTCCGTGGTTTGGTTGGAGTATAATCTTTTCTGAAACACATGTTCCTAACATGCAAAAAGTTAAGCAGAAATGGCATTTTATAAATAGTGAAAAGTAACCACATAATCACTGTGTCTGAACTGGCATTGCGTCTTCATATACATTTCAGCAGAATACCATACTATCAACAACATAGGAATTACACAAAGCTCATCTGACCAGCTAAAGGAAGCAGCATCTTATGACATCTTGCTGTTGTTGGAAGGCTATAAAAAGGTAGCTTCAGTTTAATTTAGCCGTGAGAATCAGTCTGGAAAACCTCTGAATCATTTTGAATGTATCAGAGTAGCATCTGAACTTTCCAATCAGCGTCGGGTTTATAGCAATACGGGCCTGGTTTTCCAATCAGCATGTTTATAGCTATTCAGGCGTGGTTTAGGTGTTAGGTGTTTAAAATTTTTTTGAAAGTACAGCCATTCACAAACAGTTTCAATGTACGGTTCCCCAGATGGACTTGTGACAACAATTCCCCTGGCATGTCAGGTTAATTAAAAAGGTGAGGCTAGGCTCTTTACTTCAGGAACGTACACACTAGTGGAACTTAAAATTCCAAAACAACACCTTTGTCGATTTCTGAGAGGAAGGAAGCATTGTGGACCTGACAGTTGTACCGAATCTTGTCAGGTGGGATTCCAAAGTGTGGAGAGAATCTTGCCTTGTGTCTCTCCATGTCTGACCCATTAGGCCTTCTGCTGCAAACACACTCAAACCATTCTCTGGATTTCCACGATAGTATTTTTTTTTTTATGAAGCAGGTTTAGAGAGGCCATTATACTGTATAATACCCCGTGATACATTGTGTGCCAATACGCTTGGTGTATAACGTTTGTGGGAAATGCATTGCCTTAAAGAGTGCCTGCCATTATCAGATTGAGGATTAGGAATAATTTTAGAAAGTAAATCGACAGCACTACTGTCAGATTTGGATGATCTATTCCTACTACAGTATACCAATACATCTTCACTCCCACAGCACGCAAAGCAACAATGCAATGCTATATCTCCTTCCAGACTTGGAATACTGCTCAGTGTGGAGAATTGTGAGTTAGTAGCTAAATGTCACACTCTTAACATTATACAGAGAAGGTCACTCGGCCGTGATCTTGATTTTTGCCTTGAATTTTTAATTTAGATTTCTGTGGTTCTCTGTAATGCCAATGTTATGGGAAGTTTGATTAGTTGACAGTATGGTTATTGTGCTGCATGGGTACAAATACAGGAAACACACAAACATAAAAAATTGACTCTCAAACAAATGTCAAACAGTTGGGAACGGGCATGCCATGGTGACAGATTGCCAATAGGCCTACTAACATTCTACACTTATCCCTAGCCACAAAGAGAACCATGTTAGAGCTCAGCAGAGAGTATCAGCCTCGTATGACCAAGGACTTAGCAAGTAGCTTAGTGACTTCACTGAGCTGGAGAAGAAAGGAGGAAAAATGGGGAAGTGTGTGTGTGTTGGTGAGATTATTGTGTACATGTGTGTGTATGTGAGTGCAAGGTGGGTGGCGTAGTCATTGGAGCGCTATTTAGAATGTAGGAATGGCAGCTATTGTTCTGAGTTCCTCCTCTGACCCAATTTGCAAGCAATGTTGGCTTTGTGATCAAGAATTTCTGGTTTCAATGCCTCCAGGATGGTCGGCTGTAATTCAGTGGATATATGCTTTCCATTTATGTGGCAAACTAGAGATAGAACATGTGCAACATTTTAAACATAATCTGTGGGTGTCTTCCACGGGGATTTGTATATGGTGCGCTTTAGATGTTGTTAAAATCTCACTGTCTAGTGTCTAGTGGGTTGGTTAATGGTTTTTATGTACTGCGTAAATACTACAAATGCGTGACTTCAATGCTTTGGTTTTGTGTGCATACTTGCATGACATTTTTTGTTGTCAGAAAACCCAGCTATACAAAACAATGCATTGCCGGATTGCCGCAGCCTAGCCACATTGATGATTTAAAATCAACATTTTTTTGTGTGGGGTTGGATCAATTACATTACCTAGCACACTTCCTCAATTATGTTTTTAGAGGAATGATCCAATCCAATAATCAGTGCATATAATGTATTAAACTATAACAATAGACCCTAACACTAAAAGTTTTACACTTTCATACTTGCCAATCAATATACTTACTATATACTATACTTGTCAATCAAGTTTTTAGTACGGGTGTTACAGTATATCTCACCAAAGATGTATATAAGTTCCTTAGGTGTGGCAATGCAACAGTCTGTAATGTCTTAAAGAATCTGATAATGTTATTTTATAATAAAACACTCACTCATTCTCTTTTTTCCTAAATAAAGCCATCCCACACAAAGCAATAACTCTTTTCCTATTTGTCAAGGAGTGTATACCAGTAGCTATAAAATTATTCATGCCTGCTCACTGCAATATCGCTCTATGAGAGAAATGAAATACTGTTCCCCAGCAGTCCCAAGAGGGAAATTTCATTTCACCATATCTGCTGAATCTCAGATAGGGCTAGAAACGTCTATTTGTTACAGAGTTGAAAAGAGACGTTAAACTCGTTCCTGTGCTAGTAATACTATCCATTTGAAATCCAAGTGTAATTTTTAATATGTGGAGTTAGTATTAGTTTTTTTTTTTTTTGTTTGTGTGAGAGAATGAAAATACATGCTAGTATAAAGCAAGGGTTTATTAGACTAAATACAGTTCCCATCTGTTAAATTATATGCTACAATTTAACACACCTTGTAATCAAAATTCAGCTGGTCAGTTTATTTTGCAGAAATGGCTGGTGGCCATTTTTTTCCCACTGGTCCTAATATTTTATTGAAATCTGATATTTTATTCTCTCAGTGTTGCCTGATTCACAGTGACCACACAATCCAGTGAATCCTTCCTGTCTGTCCAACACAGATAATTGCTCAGTCTGAATAGGACTCATTTAGTAGGCATTCTGACTGATTGCTTAAAATAATTAGAAGTTTATTCATGTTAAAACTAGAAAATTGTGAAACGTGCGGTACATGACCTTTCAAGATCATGCACTAGGCTTTCATAGGAAACCAATGACAGCCTTGCCTTTTATCCTGTTGGAATTCAAAATAGGGATTTTAAATCAAGCTTAGTGGATCAAAAGGTCAGATCCTGCAGACGATTGCCTGTCCAATCTGCTCATAATCTTAATGAACATCGGGACCAAAAGCAGGCTTTTGCCTGTTTTGGAAGGATGCATATTGTACTGTTTATGAAGATATGCTGTCTAAAGCGAGGGTACGTCTACAATACACAACAGTCACCATCCGTCCTGAAGCATTTCTCCCTTGGGAGCCCTATAATCAATTGCACTCAGTCAATAGCTCTCCAGGTGTATAGAAGAAATGCTTGCATGTATCACCAATGTGTGATTTATTCAACAACTCAGGCCAAAAGCCACTTTCATTTCCACTTCAAACCAGCAGCATGTGTCAGAAAGGCGGGAACTGATGTGATGTTTAATACACAAACAGGGACGTCATTAGGGCGTGTTGTTCTGTGGAAGTCACATGTCTACTTGAATTCTAAATGCTATATAGCCATCAAGTGCAGTGGACTGCTTTCAAACATTCATTTGGCTGTCATATCTTTCTGACTGAGCTTTAGAGAGTTAAATTGCAATAACAAAAGTGGCCTGTGCTGTGTGTGTGTATGTGCAAAGAATGTATTCTCAGCAATTTCTCCGTGTTGTACAGTATACAGTAAATCACAGCATTAACATTTGCCTCCCCAGCAGCCTACCATCTTGTCCAGACATGCGAGATAGTGAGTGTCCATGAAGCACAGCCAAACGCAGATGGCAACAGGAAGATCAGCAAGATAGAGCTTCAGCAGCACACTCTATATCTGCATGCATTTACAGGTATAGTCTGTGCACCCTGACATATAGAGACACGTGTATAGAGACTTACCTGCATATATAAACCCACCGGATCCCATTTTATAGCACAAGGTATTCCGTGTGACGAGGCTTCTTTTAGTACTGCATCAAGCCTGTACCTCGGCCGATCAGTTAGTATATAAGTCGATCGAACCTTGTTTAAGTCGATTTAAGACCGTTACTGGCCAATTCAGAACCTTTAGATAAAAGAAATGTATGCTTGAAGACAACATGGGCTGTAGTTCTAAGAAGTGCCATGCAATTATAGACTGTTTCTTGAAGAAAATGCTTCGTTTACAGTAATACAATCACAGTTTAAACGCTTAGTCTGCGAGTTTACTAGTGCTTAGCGTGACATTTTGCCAGGATTTATTAAAAATAGCTTCAGCACGTTTTTGAGCATTGCATTTGCTGACTCTTTTGCTACTTTTTATACTGACAGGAGGTCAGCAACAGGATTATTTTTCATTATGTTGTTACTGCAGGTCAGTTTTATCTGTACAGCACTTAATTATACTAGTGTCATAAGGCTTCACAAGCCCACTTCACATAGACATTCACATCAGACTCTAACCTCCACTTGGACAATAAGTAAAAACAAAATACTTCTTAAACTGCTCTGTCTATGTTGCCAGTGTTGGATAAAGCATGTAGTTGAAAATTATTTGTTAGAGCAGATTCTTTCAGATCACTGAGAGATTAGAAAACTGGCACACAATATGGGACATCCCAAAACTTGGAATGGAATTACCCTGTTCTATAGACACCTTGCTCTGTATATCTGAATCTTTTACCTTTTGTTATAATGCAATCCAAAAATTCCTCTTTCTAAGACCATTGTATCTTTGTATTGTTCTTTACCTTTAGTATTATTCGGTAAGTCTACTACAGTAGTATCTCTGTGACAATTCTTTGATTTGGGGAGTGCCACTTGAGTCACATATTGTTCAGTCTTTTTTTTTTATAAAGGTTAACATTTGATGCTGACTTGTGTCCTTTTAAAAATAAGCCAATCTTCAGTTTGAGTATTACAGAATTACACTTGCTGGGTAAAACCAGCATTACATATTCAGTTGTTGACTCTCAAAGAGCGAACGACCCTCTCGCAACTGATGGCTCAGTGCAAGGCCTGCCCCTACAGCTCTCCATGGCTTACGCAGTTATCAGCCCTCCCCCTTCCCCACAACAACATGCATGGTTTCAAACAAGTGTAAGAAGATTAATTCCCTTGTTTTAAAGTCTCTTTCTGTGTGTTGACAGTTTTCTACGTGAAGAGGGCAGGACAACACAAGTGGCGTTGCAGTGACATCACTTTCCATTGCACCAATCAGGGACTTCGTCAGCAATGGGTCCAGACCATCGACGAGCAGCTGTCGTTACTCAGTATGACTAAGAAAATGCATGCTTTACTGAATATTAAGAAATATATACAGTATGCTATGTGTCCCAGAGCAAGAACATCTTTATTCAGTAGAGAGGATACTGATCCATGTGTCAATTCACATCAACAGAAGAGAAGTCTTTAGTGGACTCTGTCTGATAAAGTTTATCTCGTGTAGAGATCAGAATGCTGTTATTACTGTGACTATGACTATGACTTTTCATTTGATAGATAATGGTCAGAATGGCCCTATATTCATATGATAACATTAGCATTAATTCAAAAGACTAATCCACTTTTTATTATGCCATCTTTGGTACACCTCAAGATCGTACAGTATTGGCATTTGTAGTCTAATGGCACTTTCTTCTTAATATAATAATAATATTCCCTGCTGTAATTTTTTTATGTTTGTTTAAAGCAAAATCCTCCTTTACTTTTACTTCGACCAGCCCTTGCAGTTTGAACTCCTAAATGAAGTGCTTCACAACAGCCATGAACAAGCCATTTAGCAGTAGTGGCATGTCGTGTGTTTATCGCAGAGTGATGTACCATGTTTATATGGCATTATGGCCATCTCATAGTGACAACGCCCACTTTTTTTTTTCTTTTTAAATATTCATTCACAGTGACCCTGTCAGTTTGACAGTTTGAGTATTTTCTAGAAGCTTTGTGTAAACCTCATCAAACGGCTGTCAGTGCACATTTGAGTGGTTTAAATAAAAAAGTAAACACAGCCCCTATTTAATCAGTCTTATGACCACCCCTTCCCCAATCCCCCATGACATTACAGGCAACCGACCGAGGAGCTTGCTGGTCTACATCAATCCCTACGGGGGGAAAGGCCTCGGGAAGCAGATTTACGAGAGGAAAGTGGCCCCTCTGTTTCAGCGGGCCTCCATTTCGGCCGATGTGATCGGTGGGTCTCTGTCAGGGGTGTACACTAAGATTTAAATAAAAAATGAGCTGGCACGGCCAGCCAATACTTCTTCGCTAGCTCCCCGGCTCTCTCGCGGGGGTCCGAAGAGGCTCACAGCTATACGATGCAGGTTATAGCACCATCCATCACCACGCCAACGTAATGGAAGCCGTGATGGTTGATAAGCATGGGAATCCAAACACATCTATTATTCAATAAGTGTTTGCTGCTGCAGCGCATCAGCAGTACGGCAGCAGCAAAGGCACATCCAACTGCAGTGAATCCAGTAACTACTGTGTGTTGGCATTGTAAGCCCCGTGGACCATTTGTACTGCTGGAATATGCACAAATACGAACCCTAGGCCCATTTTGTGGGCTGATACAGGGTACGATAATGAAAATAGGCAGCCACGTCGTCTCTGAACATGAATTTCAACAGCTATTTTCATTATCTCTGGATTGGCCTCTATCTGAAGGAGCAGTGGGTGTTTCGCAAAACGATAATATCCTACGTGTTGTACTATCCAAAGCCGAGAACTGTATATTCTGTCCGTATATTTTATTATCTTCTAGCTTGTGCTAATGTGACAGTTCTTAATTTGTTTCTTAAGTTACCGAGCATGCCAACCATGCCAAGGATCACTTAAGAAAAGAAGCCAACCTAGAGAAATATGACGGGTGAGTATTTTCACCAAGCAAGGTACTGTAGCAGCTGATAACTATTTTAGAGTTTGTAGCCATAACATTATTGAGCCTGCCTGATATTTACATTGGTTGATTCTTAACTCCAAAATATCTGCAAGACAGTTGACCATGGGTGTATTAATCAAGGCAGGGAATTGCATTAGTATATTGTTAGTATTAGAGAACACACCTGGCAAACAGTGCACGTCTGACTGGTTTAACTGCTTCTCAACTGTCTACTTGAGTGGCTGTCACGGTCTGTCTGCCCCAGTCTGTTAGTCTTGTTCCCGTCAATGTTTCCCCAGTCTGTGTTTTGCCTGTCTCTGTTCCTAGTCCGGGTTGATTGCCTAATTGATTTCACCTGCCCCTCATTATCTCTGTCCAATGGGCTGTCTTGCCCGGGTGTATTTAAGCCCTGGTGTTGCTCTTGTCAGTGTTTGTTTATAAGTGGTGTGTTTTCCTGCTTGTTAATTTTCTTTGGAATAAACCTTTAGAAGTTGAGCCTTTTTGGGTCCTACTCAGCATTACAGATTCCCTGTCTTGCATTGTTTTACAATTACAATTTTTAGAGAATCCATCCATCCACCAAATCTCATCCGCTTATCCGTAGACGGGTCGCGGGGCAGCAGCTCCAGCAGGGGACCCCAAACCTCCCTTTCCCGAGCCACATTAGCAAGCTCTGACTGGGGGATCCCAAGGCGTTCCCAGGCCAGTGTGGAGATATAATCACTCCACCTGGTCCTGGGTCTTCCTCGAGGCCTCCTCCCAGCTGGACGTGCATCTCTAAGGGAGATGCCAGTCACCACCTTGAAAAAACATATTTCGGCCGCTTGTACCCGTGATCTAGTTACCCACCTATGGCCACCCTTCATGACCATAGGTGAGGGTAGGAACGAAAACTGCCCGTAAGATTGAGAGCTTTGCCTTCCGGCTCAGCTCTCCTTTTGTCACAACAGTGCGGTAAAGTGATTGTAATACAAACGATTGTAATCCCTCCCCACTCGTTAGAGAATAATGTACTTAATTGCGTATTAAAAAAATACCTCATGTTACAACTTATGTCGCTATGCTGGGGAATCTTTTTCTATTATTATGTTGACTCTGAGTTTTTATAACAACAGCGAAGTGGGATTTTGAGCCCAAAGTTAGGAAAGTCTAGCTGAGGTTCTTTACGAGTTTTCAACATATTTACACATTTTACAATTTTTGACAGCACATTTAACAGTAGAATAGATTTACCGTTTATGTTTTTCAAAGGCTGCCAAGGCACACAAAGAATGCGGCTCACGTCTTGAGTGTAAAGGGGGGGCTAGTAGGGGGAAAATTGACTTGGATGTCAGCATTATGGCCATCAATAACATGAAAGGTTTTGCCTGCCGAGTGCCCAGTTGACTCAAGCATCTTATTCATCAGATTTGCACGTCCAGAAGATGAGGGCCATAATGCAGTAGAGTGTGCTGTGATCACACATTTGATTTATTGGTCTGAGCTTTTGATAACAAAGTTGTGGGCGACAGTTTAACCTGTTAAAAATACTGGAATTGTTGAAGTTTATTAGAATACAGCTGCTGCCCAGTTATGCATTGGACAGGCCGAGTTATTACCGTTGTAGTGCAAAAGCTCATGTAATGTTAGTCCTAAAACAAGATTAGTTAAGGTAGTGTTTTATTAATCTCTGAGGGGATGTTTGATTCTAAAGTTTAGCCTGGGTGTCTCAAAAGTGCTGTATACTATAATGTATTGACGGCAGTGCCTTAACCTAGGCTATCAGTGGTGTGTTTAGGGTCTTCAGCTTGGTGTGTCCAGTGGGGTGTGTTGTGTCTTCAGTATGTGTGTCTTTATCGTTATGTGTGTTGTGTGTTGTGTCTACAGTGTGGTGTGTCTTCAGTGTGATTTGTCTGCAGTGTGGTGTGTGGTGTGTCTTCAGTGTGGTGTGTGTCGGAGGAGACGGCATGTTCAGTGAAGTCCTCCATGGGTTGGTGGCCTGGACCCAGACCCATCATGGCGTCGACCAGAACCGAATGGATGCTGAGCTGGTGCCATGCTCTCTGCGCATCGGAATCATTCCTGCAGGTGGGATAGCCTGTCATAACAGAATAACAATATTTATATTTATTTTTATTTTGTTTAGGCTTTTCTAGGGCTGCCTAGAGATTCTAGGGATGCAATGAAAATGTAATCACGATAAATTGCACATTTTACGTAATTAATTGCAACTAATAAATCACATATTTTAGATATGCCATCTTTATGCAGATATTTGTATTTATTTTATTTTTAAAAAGTACTGTAGATCATATTATTATGATTTATTTATTGCAATTTATTTATTTATCTAAAGTGTGCGATTAGTCTTAATAATAATATATACTTTCTTATAATCAACTTTACAGCAGGATATTGTAGTGTGTGTGTGTGTGTGTGTGTGTGTGTGTGTGTGTGTGTGTGTGTGTGTGTGAGTGAAATCACGTCTGATTTCTCTGTTGCCGAGTGACGGGATGGAATCCCTATGGCAACAAGGGAATGTGGTCCCACTAGGACCCTGGCAAGCACTTAAGTGCCATTAGCTGAAACGCACTGGGTGACATTTTTGAAATCACTGTAATTTTCATGTAGGAAAGAAATAAAGTTGTGGAATTGCAATATTCCATCAGGTCACACTCTGCACAATGTGATGTGGCTTAGGCAGGCAGCGAAAAGTGTGGACATGTTTGATGGTGTTCAGACCGTCTTGAAAATACATGTGAAGTTGTGAACTGTGACCAAATGATAGCAGAGCACTTAGATATGTGTGTGTTGCAGACGATTATAAATATTGATTAATGTAACGTCAATAAATGTACTGTTATGACGAATGAAAATGTATCTTTTGATTTAATTATTTTTATAATTCCCCTTGATGGCTACTTTATAAGTGTTATTATACAGGTTTTAATTCCTAAAAGTTCCAAATGTCTAAGATAAGGATATATTTTTAATTTATTTTTTATTTGATTTGTTTTTGGTTTATATTCCAATAATATCCATTTAACCTTTAAAGCTGGTTGTAAAATAAAGGTATACTGCTGCAATGTGATTATGTTTCACAAACTATAGCAATTGTTCCTGAGATACTGTTAGACTGTATAGCTGCTTAGTGGAAACCTCCATTCTAGTCTACATTTTACAGTCTTCCTGCCAAGAGTGTCTAAGTACATTGATCATTCTGGGCAGACATTTAGAATATGGAACATAACAGCAGATGCCACAGTCTGTTTTGGTTTTCCAACCAGTGTATAATATGCACAATTTGAATCATTCTGAATTCACTTCATTTTTACAGAGTAGCTTTAACAGAGGCACACTGCATTTGTCATCTTCTCGCCATGCACAGTAAAAGGCCAGGCAGCCCAGGGCATTTATGAGCATTCATAGAAAGCAGGGATGTCAAAAGGAAATAGCAGCCGTATTCATGAGACACTGTTGGAAGGGAGAGATGGTGCGAGCTCATCTTCATAGTCATCTCAGTGTGTCCAGCGCTGAATGACAGGCCTGATCTACCCAGAATCCCCTCTTGTCACGCTCCTGTAAGCCCAGCAGAACATCACGAAATGTCTCCGCTCTCCCTCCTTCCCTCCTTCATGAAGACGGGAAGCAGCCGCATAGCTTTAGCTTGGAAGTTCTGCGAGAAAGGGAAGACTGAGTCTTATTACCGCCCAAGATGAGTGTGGACGCTGAATTGAAGACTCTCACGGCAACAGGAATTCCTCTTATCCTTCATTTGTCGGCTTGATGAAAGCGTCTGGCCAGCCGCCGTCAGATTTAGATAACTTCATGACGGAAATGTTTCTGTGCTTCTGCTTAATAAAACCCATTCAGCTAGTTTTATCCCCCGTTTTATTGCAATCTACGCTCCACTCAAGACTGAAACCTTTACAGTTTATTTTATATCCATGATTATGACTTTGGTAAACAAGTAAGAAAAGGCTCTTATTGGTGAAAGAAGGCTGAATATATTAATGCACCAACTCAGCTTGGGCACTCAGTAGCAATGGAACAACCATGCCAACCAGGATCTTTGGGATCATCTCTAACAGGGCAACAATATGCCCATCGTTTAGCGTTGCAGCCAGCCCAACCAGTGACTTATTTTATTTTACACCAGCAGTTAGTGAGTAAGTTTGTGAGCACTATTTGGACTCCCCAATCTTAAATTCTAGGATGAAAGTCCCAAAGAAAGTTTCTGTCTTAAATTGAAAATTGTGATGGTTGTTTCTCGAAACAGGGTCGACTGACTGTGTCTGCTTTGCCACAGTGGGCACCAGCGATCCAATCACCTCCGCTCTGCACATCATTGTAGGTGAGTGGATTCATTCATAGGTCCTTGTTATGGAGCACTGGGTTCGCTAACATAATGAGATATGATTGGCATGCTTGGGTAACCAAGCCAGTGTGTGGTTGGTTGCTGAACTGGTTGACCGTGTCCTACAGGAGATTCTCAGCCCTTGGACGTGTGCTCTGTCCATCACAATAATACCTTCCTCAAATACTCTGCCTCATTGCTCGGTTACGGTTTCTATGGAGACGTGTTGACAGACAGCGAGAGCAAGCGGTGGTTGGGGCCCGGCAGATATGACCTTGCAGGTACAGAAACCGCAGATGTTTAGATCTATCACTATCTCAAATCATCTGTGAGCCTGTGGCTATGTGTCTATTATTTGCTAACCCTAGGTGAACTGGACTCAAGCCACCTAAAAGCTCCTTTCTTCAAATATTACCATAATCTTTCACGGTTTAGCGTATTTTCTAAGATAAACCGTGAAAAATTATGGTTAATGCATTGACAACCATACTGAAAACATTCACAGATTTGTAAAAATCAGCAATATTGAAATCATCAGTATTATTTAAATCATCAGTATCAATCAGTATCATACACAGCTCCAAAAACAACAGTATCAGAGGTATGTAAAGAAATCTGTTTCTAATTAAATTTATTTTGTTAAATCCCTTGGTTGATTTGTTTATGTCCTCTCCTATATTCTCTCACTGTGTGTTTGTTGCAGGGATAAAAGCATTTCTGAGCCATAACCACTATGAAGGCACCATATCTTTCCTCCCTGTCGAGAACAGCCGGGGAAACCCCAGGGACAAGCTGTTGTGTCGAGCTGGGTAAATATAGCTATATACCTCCCTAGCCACACATGGCACACAGATATTACACAGAGATGCACTCCATTTTGTTTTTAACTGTCCCTATTTCACAGCACTTCGCCTGCTTATCTAGTGTAGTTCAATAGCAGTAGTATGCCTCACCTGCCCAAGAGCCAAACACATTGTTGAGGTTTCCCAGAAGCCTATCTGCCTTGTCGTAAGACACTTACTTCCTTGTACGCAAGCACTCTTTCTGAAACATTTAATGTAAGCACTGTTGTCGACAATGTTAGTGGAAGTTGTTTCTCAGAATTATGAATTTTGTTTTAGATAGGACATAAAGTTCCTCCAAGTTTCTCATAGGCCTATATCCCTCAAGTTGTTAATATCCTGAGGCGTCTCCTAAATATCACAGAAACCCTAAGAGATAAACATTTCTCACACATAAAAACTTTGATATTCCAGATGCCGTGTCTGCCAACACCAGTCGTCCGAGACAGCCGCGAAGACGGAACACTCCGATAAAGGTGCAGTATGTCTGTGTTGTTTATGCCCATCATTTGGAATAGTGTTTAGTCAATAACAATCCCTGCCAAACGATGCAATTGCAGGACTGTATTTAGCTTTTTGTGCACTATTGTTTCCTGTGTATTTGGTTTGTTTACAGTAGTTCAACACTTTGTCTTTCTGTGTTTACACACACGGACACAGAGAAACACAATAACGTCATTGTAGACCGTATAACCCTCATGGTCCATCGGACACGCGCGTGTGTGTGTACAGTACGTGCATGCTCGTGCGTATGTGGGTGTACTTTGGCAAGCAGCAGATGTTGTGTCTGTGCACAGAGAAATTTCACTCACTCTAATTGGTGTCATGTGAGAATGTTCATTTCTGAGACTTTCTGGCCATCCTAGCTGGCATATGATGGGGGTCTCCATTGCATGGGTGCGTGTGTGATAGTATCCCATGTTGGCAGGGAGGGGTTTGGGGGGTGTTGCACCAATGGTGCTCTTTATTTGCTTGGCGACACTACCCCCCCCGCCCCCCAACAACTGTAGAGTCAATGAGGCAAGGCTGACTCACAGTGTAAACAGGCCAGCTACTCCAAAGCATACAGCCATTTGGAAACATTCTACTAATGTTTTGTTAAAATTTCCCACTAATCATAGACTATAATCTAGTGTATATTTATATTAGTTTTTTTTTTTTGTTTTTTTTACGTAGCCTCTCCAGACTTGTTATCTTCAGTTGAGAGTATTGCATCTGTAAGTTTGTTTTGCGAGACCATGGGGGGAGGTAATGAATCGTTATGATTTCTGAGATACATTTTCCCTATGGGTGCATGTGAAGCAATCCGATGTTAATTTGGATTTCTGTGATCATATTCTACACAGCCTGCTCTAATGACTGTCACCCTGGTGACAGGCTCTCACCATTCCCCCGGGTGGCGCTGTGTTTTTCGATGCGCTAATTCCAATTCAACCAAAGCCCTAGGGAGCATAGTCTGTTGTTTCAGATTGTAGACTACTGCAGTACATTCATAAACTACGCACAAAAATTAAGGCAATTTGTGAACAATTGTGGGATCAGCTTGGGCATGCTGTTCGTGCCAGAGTCACCAACACAACCACGTTGGCTGACTTGAGACAAATGCTGGTTGAAGAATGGAATGCCATCCCACAGCAGTGTGTAACCATGGTGACCAGCATGAGGAGGAGGTGCCAGAGGAGGTGTGTCTGTTGTGGTTGTGTATGGTTCTTGCACACGCTACTGACGCTCCTGTTTGTTAAATGAATACACTGTTAAATTGCCAATATGTCGTGTTTCTTCAGACGTCAATCAGCCAATCCACCAAACAACACCAAACAAGAGTCAACAGCAAAGAAGAGCTGTTTGGCATTGTCAGAGAAGATTTGGCAAATTTTTCATGGGCACAACCCGCATGCTTAGCTCTGCTGCAATTAGTGAAATAATCAAGCTTTCCAATAGTATAAGATTAATTTCCAAGAAGCATTGTTACAATAACAAATAATATACCAAACACAAATGTCCTTACTTTTTGTGTTATGTTTAGCTAGTGTTAGCTAGTAGACTGCTACAATTCATCACAAAAAAAGAAAGGCATACAGTTTTCCTGGAGCTGGCATGTTTTCAAACGGCTGGTATACAACAGTATCACTTCTTATAATCACTTTTTTGTTGTTTTCAATTAAGGTACAAAGGGCTTGTCACTGGTGCAATAGCCTTGAATGTGCACATTTTGTGTCAGGGAAACAAACATTGTACTACACTTCCCCAGTGCCAGGCAGTAAAGCTACATATTAGGCCTACGTTTGGGTGTGTGCTGTCAGTACTGTTCGGTTCCATTTGCTACTTTGCCTGTACAGCAGAGTCACAGACTGTAGCTTTAACTCCTCCCTTACAGCTAGCGGTGGGGTGTGGCACGATATCAGTGGCAAATTTGTGGCCATCAACGCAGCCAGTATGAGCTGTGCGTGCCCCCGCAGTCCCATGGGCCTCTCGCCATTCGCCCATCTGGCCGACGGCACCACCGACCTCATCCTGGTCAGACAGTGCACCCGTTTTGACTTCCTGCGTCACCTTGTGCGACACACCAACGAGGAAGACCAGGTAAACAGGTAGCTGTGTTGGTTTTTATTTTTTTGCTGATCTCAACCAACACCTAACTGTAAAAGAAGAAGCAAGCTTCTGAATTCTTTAAATTAATTTGGAGATGTCAATAGTAATTGAGTGAAACTAGACCTAAGGCATGGCAGATGAATATAATCTTGAATTCTTTACAGACTTTCAGCTGCTTAATTGACTAGGAACAGTGAACTAAATGGATGGACTCCAACATTGCTTTATCTTAACATTTTGACCGAAATGTGATTGATATTCACTTCAACTTAAATTCCAGAGTCAGCTTAAATTCTGCAGTGATCGAACAAGTTTTTCTTTCAGCGGGGCGAAAACATTAAAGGACTTCTGAACTTTTAGAAATGATTACATTTTGGCACGAAAAACTCAACCCTCGAGTCGCACAGCTTGGTATTCAAGCTCAGGAGTTGCTACACCCGCAAAAAGACAGATTGAGAGCGACAGAGCGAATGAGTCAGTCCATAAGTGAGCGAGCGGGCAGCAGGCAGTTTGCTCATTTAGTGTGCTAGCACCACGCCTTGCTGAATCTGCACTTTTACTTAGCTAGGGTTGACTTCAGCTCCACCACCACCAGCAACCTTTGGGCCTGCCGACATATCATAAATAACCTTCATGCTCATCAAGAGTTTATCTCCTGGCACCGGCTACAATGGGTCAGGGAATTTCCCCAGGGCTTAAATCCAATACAGTAAGAGCAATTCGTAATGTGACAAATATAGAAGTAAAGCGGCTTGTTTGATTTAGCGCCTTTTTACTGGAGACTCTCAGGGTTTTCTTATTTTAAATTGCTTCTAACTTATCGGTTTGCTCTGCATCGTTTTAATAAAAAGGCAATGGACACTCTTTGTGCAAATGATATAGTTCAAACCTAACCACGCCTGGTCCAAACCTACATCACGCACGCTCAAAGGTCTCCTACGTTATCTGCCACTGGGAAAAACAGGAAGCAGGCCTACCACCTTGTGGGCACCGGAGCTTTTCTTTTGCATCAGAGTTCACTTAATATCGGCATCACAGTCCAGCCGAGCAGGGCGAAACAAGCGGTGAGCGGCCGATAAGCGTATTCATGGCCTTGTCAAAAAGCCTTTTAGAGGAACTGTCCGGCATGAATGCAAAGCGGGCCGCAGTTATAAAATGCGTCTGATGTGGAATAAACGACTGTCACTCTGCGTTGGGGACGGAGCATAGAGAGAAAGAGAGATTGATGAAGTGAATCTACGTTGAGCAAAAGAAAGTCAAGCGAGCAAAGCTGTCTTTTCTGTGACAGTGAGTGAGATGAAAGCGGCTTTTGACAAAATCATTTATTTTCATCCCTTCTGTTTCCATATCCATATTTCTTCATATGACTCCACTCTGCCCAGAGAGTAGCCTACCTCTCAGCCGATGCCTCTATTAAATATTAATATTTATACTGAATTTGAATTCTATCGCTTTGATTTGATTTGATTACTACATAAATAGCGGTAAGCAGGATAGGATGGCCTAAATATTTAAATACATTTAGATAAAAAAGCTTCTTATGGAAATGGGGAGAACTAATTAATATAGCTACTTTTCTCTGCACTAACCAATGGGATGTTAGTTTCTCGTATCACCACACCAGTAACATTCCAACAGCAGAACTCTGGCTTTCCACAGGAGGTCAGTTTAAAATAAGACACTCTTACTACCATCTTGTCTGTCCACAGTTCGACCACCCGTTCATCGAGGTCCATCGTGTGCGGCGTTTCAGTTTCCAGCCCAAGTTCCAGGAGGCCATCTCCATCGAGGATCACAGTGAGACCAAAACCAAACCCCTCGGCCCGTTCTGCTCCATGGGTCAAGCCTGCGACCCCTCCACCGCTCTTAGCAGCTGGACCTGTGACGGAGAGATACTCCCTCACGCTGCCATACACGTCAGGTGATCAGCATGCTAAATGGAAGGGCCTTTTGCACTGAAGAATGCACATTACGAACCTGTGGTAAAGTTCATCTAATCATTAAAAACAGTGACAATGCATTCTCAAACAATTAAAGTGAAGGCAACTCAAGGTTTTCTTTATGTGATATTGTGTGAAGGATGAAATAAGGATCTTGTTTATTAAGTTTATAATATTAAGTTTATTAAGTATATAAACGCCATTGCTTGATTGGATTTGAGGAGTCTATTTATGTCTGTAAGTAGTACCCTTCCAGTTATAGACCACATTTGGATGCCACCTCTCATTGCTTAGTATTAGCATAGTAGTCTAGTCAGGCGATATTGTATTTGCTCATCCAGAAATTCTTTCATCAAACCCTGCTGGAAAAACATGTCTAGTCAACGGTGATAAAGCTCAGCTTATCGCTCCTCCTGGAACCCTTGTCCACATGTTCCATTTGCATGCTGTCAGATCTCTGTAGTCTTTCTACCACCGTTTGGTACATCATTTATTTTATGCCCCATTGTACTTTGCCAATGATGCATGGTGGTGTAATGTTGCTAATTTAAAGGCCCTCCCTCTGTTAAAAGGCTACTCCCCTTTAATTAAAATCCATCCCTTCAAAGCGCCTTCCCCTCCACTAATCGTTCTCATAGTGCACCATTAGTGTTAATAGACCCAGTGATAGAAGAGAGCAAAGTGAAAAGAGTTTCTCTTTCTCTCATTTCTTTTTATTTAGGGGGTAACTAGCTGCACCAAGTGAAATATATCTTTTTTTTAAAGCTGAAAGATTTGCGTCAGGTGTTATTATAATAATTTTGACGTCAGCAACTTTTTTTCACCACAAAGTTTGCGTGCCAAGTCATTGTATAGGTGCATTGCCGATATGAAGTATCGATAACTTTATTGCAGTGCCGCAGTGAAATGTGCACTACACTGAACATTTTTGATAATATGATTTGATGTTTGTGTGTGCATGTGTGCGTTTGCTTGTGTGTGTGTGTGTGTGTGTGTGTGTGTGTGCGCGCATGTGTGTGTTTCTACATTTCGGCAGCGTACAGTCCAAGCTCATCCGATTGTTTGCTCGTGGTATTGAGGACAAGCAGGAGTGATTGGTTGAAGACCCAGTTATTGGATGAAAAAGGACTTCACACTCTCTGGACTACGTTCAGCTGAACTCAATGTTGCTCAGAACTCAGTTCTAAGCCAAGTTGAGCTATGCTCAATTGAGATCCGTTTAACTGTGCTCAACAGACCTAAAGTTAACTGAGCTGAACATACAGTAAGCAAACCTTGTCCAGTATCACTGAACCTGACACTAACATTAGGAATATCCTACATGGAGAAATCCCATTGTGAAAAGCTGTTTTTCCTGTTTAGACAGAAATGATCAACATTTATATCTGTGACCCAGGTGAAGCAGACTGGAGCCAGTGGCGCAAATTAAATGAGGTGGATACCTGGCTAATACACTAACATGCCCCCAGTGGCTTGTGGGTAATAGGGCAAAGCGGTTGATAAGTGATACGGGTCTCTCTAAGCACTGCAACCCCTACACCTGTGGTCCTCAGCTGTGGCCTGCTCGGGTTTGAACTAACAACAGTGTCAAAGTTATTCATCGCCGCGGTTACCTTGAATTAAAGATTGCTGTGAATGAAAGATCACTGATGTTATAATGGCTGCCACTGTTGGCTTAGCCACTTTTATTATTGGTTTAACCACTATTATGATTTGCCTAGCCACTTTTATGAATAGCTCAAGCTGGCCTTGATTGCTTCACTCATGTTGGCATACACTGAAGAGTTACTTAATTATACACAACTTTATTTACACAGCCCACATTTCACACAGAAACCAATGTCTTGACCTATAGTGTAATATTTGATTAATGAATTGTCCATAAGGAAAAGCCTCGAAGGCAGTGGGATAGGCCATCTTGATTTTGTACGTTTTGCTTTTCACAGTAGATTTGCTCATGGATACTCTTTTCAAAATGAGAGAACAACCCACCTCAATCAGCATCGAGGTGGGTGTTTGATGTTAGTGACTAGATGTGGGTTATTTGCTGATTGGATTAATGTGACTGCGTGATCTGACAATCAGGTGTGCATGAACACACACGCACTGCTTTCAATTACAGATTCAGCCATCAAGCGCATGTTGCCATGTGTTTGATGAAAGGTTATTAAATATGCAAATTAGATGCGATAGGAATAGAGACGTGCACTTTATGAAACCACCTAATAAAGTTATCTTGAATAATTGCTTGTCATTTTTATATATATATATATATTTTTTTTTTTCCATAACGACTTACCGTATTTTATACACATACACACACAAGTTTAAGCACTTTCGCAGTGTAATGAACTTCACACAGAGCGGCAAGACGATATATATTATGACATATAATAAAGGTCAGAGCTCTCCTTATTCCCAGTCACTCCCTCTTGCTAGACTCGCCTCGTCTTATTCTCATTTATTAGCGTGTGATATGTTTTAATTAAAGAACCTTAAACTCTGTCGGTCTCTGGTGAGATGGTATTTCAGGCTGCGATGCTCACGAGCTCCACAGTTGGGAAGGTAGGGGTTTGACAGTGCCAGGCAACACACACACACAGGAGTAACTGCTTCTAATGTATTGTAATTAAATTATCTCATCCAGAAGTTAAAAATTAGCTCCATTATTATAAAACCAAAAGGTGAATAATGTGACATTTTTATAGAGAAAAACCATAAATGCATGTTTTTAGGTGTGTTTAAGGTATAGACATATTGCTTATTAGTACCTTCACATGACTTAACCATGAATAAAGAATTCCCACACATTACCCTGTTCAAGAGTAATGACTTCTCTCCCTCCCTGCCTCTATATCCTTCACCCTATCGATTTGTCCTGCCGATGATTCTGATTCTGTCAGCTCACCCGTTGAGAAGGTGAGATGAAGCACTCTCCAAATATGTGTCCGTACCCCCTCCCCTCCCCAACACACACACACTCAACTATAATATTGTTCCCAGTCCACCTGCGTCAAAGTCCTTGTAGGCAGGTATCGCCACTCGGCAGCCATCTTTGAAATGCCTCTAGGCAGGTAGTAGGAAGACTATTTAAATGAATAGGGACAGAGCAAAAACTGCATTTCAATAGTCACCGGAACATAAAAACTGCACATACACAATCAGAAGGAAAATCTGATAAAAGCTTACACGTTTGGTGACTTTGCCCCTAAAATAAGGTTTAAAAAGCAATTTTCCACAGTGCAACCACACAATCGATTAAATAGGTTAAGGCTTGGCAGTTATAAAGCAGACGATTGCCTATTTCGGGGTGAGAGGCAAAATATTTTCCTCCAAATGCCAAATTTGCCATTGCAGAATTCTCCCATAGAGCTCCATTCAAAATGTCAATTATACAAGCACTTATATACAGTAGTGTCTCAGCCTTTGTCTTCATCCACAAGAAAGTTCTCAAATGGAAAAGATGGAGCTGTTGCATCCCCAGAAAGCTGTGCCCACGTCTTGTCACACATTTACATCGAATGCTCTTGCAAATACATAAACACGCACGTACACATCTACCAACACTCGCAGACAAACTTGCTGTACAAACTAACACATCTTTGTCTCTCTCACACAGACAAATAACAGACTCTCAAATAACTCCTGTCTGTAGTACTGTACACAGTGTACATAGAGAATGTGCACTGCAGGAACGATTTTATATTTTCCTTCATGTTTAGTTTAGTACGGTCAATACCCACACTTTACCGCAGTGCTCTTAAGCAAGATGCTCAATCTTTACCGTGTTTCAAAGGAATTTAAACCAGTTAAGTGGTTCTCAAATGCTTCTGAACCATGGCTCTTGAAACTGTAAACATAATTTCAATGATAGGTAAAGAAAAAAATACAAAAAATATTACAATTACCAAAATGATTGTGACAATATTAAAATCATCTCCCTCGCTTAATCAAGTAGTTCACACACAGAGACACTCTTGTCAGAGCATGTTTTTCTGTATAGGTATGACAAGCTAGGACAAACTGCTCAGGTATGCTGCTATCGCAGCAGGTGGGAACACACCACACGCTGTGATGCGACACCGATAACTGTAACAGCCAAGTCTACTGAATTACCCCTATCCTTTCCACAGCTGCTCGTCTAACGAGCGACCGAGACAGGAAGCCAGAATATTTTACGTCACTCGTTCAACATTTGGTAAATAACTTATAATAATACAAATAACATTCAATAAAGTGTGCGCGTGCATGTGTGTGAGAGTGTGAGAGAGGGGCCAAGCCAATGTAGGTGGTATAATTGCCATCCATTTTTGTGGGGAAGACACAAGTATACTGTAGCGATATTGCCTTAAACTAGTTAATTCATATGCGAAAGATATTTCAAGTCAACAAATATTTTAGAAATTAAGTTCACAATTAGATTAATATAGATAGTAATAGCATGGTTTGTGTGCGGATGTGTTCTTAGTTGAAACAACTCAATCAAATCAATTTAGTTTGTGTAATAAAGCATAATTCAACACAAATATTGCTGCTCATTATATGATCGAATACTTTAGATTTATAGGCCTAGGGAATGTATGTACTACACATATTTGTATGAAAAGGTTTGAGATTGTAGCTCTATTTTATCATGCTTTCACTGAATTTACGATGAACTAGCAATCACAATCATTAAGAAAAAGCTTTTTTTTAAACATACCTACAATAGTGTAACAGATATGACAATAATGTTCTTGAGTCTAGACTGGAAGTGATGTTCAGGTTGCAGTCAAGTTCATTCTGCATGAGTGGTTATTTTGTCAGATGATTACACTATTTCTTATCTCTACCACGAGACCACTGCCAGTCATGTAAATGAAGACAGCGAACACTTCAGTCGAAAGGCTCTTGAAAAAGCATTAATACAGTAATTAGCATGGCTGTGCACCCGCTTTCTTTTGAAATTTTTCAAATCAAAAGAATCATTTTCAACCATTATTGTGACATGCAGTTTAGGTCATAATGTCTCAGACCCAGATGAAATTAAGCTAATGAGTAGTAGCACAAAAACACCATATAATAACAACGCTGTGTATTAGATATATCCACTTCTCAAAAAAAACAGAGAGGTATCATCTCAACAACTGTGAAGGGAATCATATTATAGAATACCATGCATTGCTCTGTAATTACGACTGTATTTTCAGGGCAGGCAAGGCAACAACAATATTGTATTTGGTCTTGGCATCGCTCCATACAATCATTCCATATATTCCGTATTGTGAACATTTTTAAAGCTTCTGTATTGTTGCGAAATGACCAGAGATAGAGGACCTCCATATTAAATACATCAAGACAGATACAGTATTAAACATATCTGGTGTGGCATGATTATGGCTTAATAATGCTGGGAAGCGCAGCTTGTTAATGGCGACATTATCTTTTAATTTGAAGCTAAGTCTAATGTGTGATGTCAGTGTGTGGACATCACATAGGCCAGTCGGGGTAATTTAGTTCTGCTCTCATCTCTGTTGTACCCACCACTGCTGCCTTTGAAACACGACATTTCCAAGACAAGACACGTAAAGCCATGTTATGAAATCATCAAATACGCAGATGGATTTCATAAACATACAGAACATGGTAGGCATTGTGAGCCAAAAATAGCAGCAAATCATCATCAACGACGTTAAAAGAGATTGCTTTTGTCTTTATCGCTGAAAACAAATCTCTTTGTCAAATCTCTTTAGCAGTAGCAGCAATATTTGTCATGTGAGAACATAAAGGAACAGCTTTCAAGTCTCTACTCATGACCTCTTGTTTAGGCAAACCAGATATGTTATAAACTCAAGTGCAAGTGAAGTATTCCCTCTTTTACCTGCTGAATGCTGCACCATTGTACAACAAGCCATTATCATATAGGTGTGCCCTTCTTAGCGAGCACAGAATCTGCTCCTAACACACTCCTGATTACTTGCCAATTACTTGAAAAGGACTATTTTGTGAAGACACACGCGTCTATGCACACACATACTGTACAGTACGCACACACTCATGCCCACACACCAAGAAAGTGGGGGGAAATAGCTTGCTGGACTTTGTCTGGGAGCGTAACGCAGAGGTTATTGTGTCTTTAATGACGCTGAAAGTAATTATACCTTGTAATCTAGCTCGCTGTGTATCCTCTCCATTGAGCCCTTGGCCCAGCAGCTTGGGAAAACCCATTCACACAATGCCACCCTCCCTCCAAATTACTCCATTAGCCAAAAGGCATCTAGACCCTTTTTATGCCTGTAGTCAAATAAGAAGCATGCTTCACTGCAGAGAAGGTGCAGCAACAACAGAACAAAACAGAAACACAACTGACAAAATACTGTAATTGTAAGGTAACTGTGTACTGTATATGCATCTGATTGTACTGTAAATGCAGTATAAACAGATTTGAATTGGTCTCATAAGATGACAGTTACGTCAAGAGAGATTTAATACCCTGTGCATTGGGATCAATAACCTTATTTTGAATATACTGCCATGGCTACTGGAAAATAGAGATAGATCAGGCAGATAGAACTGGCAAATACATGTTGTGTTTATTTCCTCCTCTCTCTCTCTCTCTCTCTCTCTCTCTCTCTCTCTCTCTCTCTGTCTCCCCCATTCCTCTCACTCTCTCCCTCCCTTTCTCCCTCTCTAACTCTTTTTCTCCCTCTCTATCTAACTCTTTTTCTCCCTCTCTCCCTCCCTCTCTCTCTCCCTCTTTCTAACTCTAACTCTCACTCTCTCTATCTTACTCTCTCTCTCCCCCTCCCTCCCTTTCTCTCCCTCACTATCTAACTCTCCCCCTCCCCTCCTTCTCTATCTCGCTCTCCCTCTCTCTCCCCCTCCCTGTTCCTCTCTCTCTCCCTTCCTCTCTCTCTCCCCCTCTCTCTATCTCCCTCACTATCTATCTCTCTCTCTCTCTCTCTCTCTCTCTCTCCCTCTCCCCCTCGCCCTCTCTGGTCTTTCCAGGCTGTTGACATGGCAGGAGATTGAAGACTGTCGCTTCATTGTCAGCAGTGCTTTAGGGCAGAACGCAACAGCACAAACAAACACTGTGCTCTTTTCAAAGGGGTTAAACTGACAACAGGGAATGAGCATGTGTTTCCTGAGTGTGTGTGTGTGTGTGTGTGTGTGTGCGTGCGTGCGTGCGTGCTTGCGCTCATACATGTTACTACCCACCTCCCCCGGGGATAAGCATCTTCTCGCCGTGGCGTCGGGGGGAAAGAGAAACAGGCCTGTGCGCACTGCGCTAGCGTGAAGGCTTGTGTGGGGAAGATGGAAGGTGGACGTTCCCATTTACCTGCTGTCACAGCAGAGGAGAGGATGTGGTTAGCGGACAGGAGAGAGACACGACCTAGAACAGGACAAGAAAGACCTCGACAGAAGGGAAATTACACAGTTACACAGTGAGTGTCTCACTGGACACACAGTACAGTGAAATATACAATAACAATACAGTGTATATATTCTGTGTAGAACTAAACCAAACTATTTTAGACAAGGTAAAGGACTGTTACTCTCTCTCTCTCTCTCTCTATATATATATATATATATACTGTGTATATATATATATATATATATATATATATATACAGTATATTTCTAAGAGCATTGCTGTGGCCCCTTTTCTGCAGTGTTTATTTTTATTCAGCCTTCCACAACCACATAAATGTGGTTTAGCTTAACAACAGTAAAGCCTGCATTGGACTCCAGTAGACCTGCATATAGGGCCTAGGCTATAAAATAATATATTTTCTTCCTCCCTTCTCGTTAGAAAACACAATTTTTACTGTGCACACACACACGCAGGCCATTAAATGAGCATTGTCTTACTTTAGCCAATGCTAAAATGTTAAATTTAAATGTAAAATGTTGAAAGAAAGATGGCATGTGTGCCGCATACTGCATAGCAATGAAATTGATGAATCTTCCGTATGTGGATCCAGCTGTAGACACATTTATGGAAATGTGTTCTTAACCCTGCCTTTGTTGGCAGCTATGGTTGTTAACAGTACGCTGTGAACGCAATGAGCTGATGCAAAATCCTCTTGCGCCCCCAGCTGGATCAAATCTGCACAACGCCATCTTTTCTGCCCATCTCTGGTCCTGGAAAGTGTACGTCGTCGCGGGCGCCTGGCTATATGCCCTACAAATTCCTCTGGTCCCCTGGCAATCTCAATCTTGTTTTTCACCTCATCCCTTCCTCTGCCTCTCTGTCCACCTTCTACCATATCTCCCTGTCTGTCCATCTGTCTGTCTGTCTTGTCTCTCGTGGAGCCATTAAAATCAACCCAGATATCTGTCATTTCATTCCAAGGGGACCAATAAATCTCTCTCTCTCTCTCTCTCTCTCTCCATTTCTCTCTCTCTATCACACACACACAGACACCTAAACTCACGCAACGCAGGTGCAGAAGAATAGGTGTACCGGGCATGCTCTCTTACACACAGGGTTTAGGTGGGCCCTGACGTCCCCTGACTGTCGTGTAGATAATGAGAGAGACAGACAGGGAAGAACATTGGGAAGTAGAGAGAGGGAAATAATTAGAGAGGAAAAAGGAAGAGACAGAAATGGGATTCATACAGAGAGAGAGAGAGAGGCAGAGAGGGAGAGAGGGGGAGAGGGAGAGACAGAGAGGGAGAGACAGAGAGAGATAGAGACAAAGAGAGAGAGACAGAGGGAGAGAGAGAGAGAGACAGAGAGAGAGACAGAGGGAGAGAGAGGGGGAGAGAGAGAGAAGGAGAGAGAGGGAGAGAGAGAGAGAGGGAGAGAGAGGGAGAGAGAGAGAGAAAGAGATGGAGAGAGAGAGAGGGGCTAACTTATGTCTGTCCTTGTTATTATATGCGGGGCCACAGTTCGGTTTGCCCCACAGCCTGGCTAATGGTGCGGCGTTCGCTAGCATATTTCACGGAGCACATTTCCATTTCCTAGTGCTCTGACCTATACTCACATCTAGCCTCTGCCTCATTTATCCCTGTGTGTGTGTGTGTGTGTGTGTGTGTGTGCGTGCGCGCATGTGCACATCATACTGTAGGCTATATCTGTGCAGAGCATGTGCTGTTAAGTTAATGATTGCATTGATCAGGGATGTCCCGCAGTGGGTGGTCCCCCGCTCGCTCTGACCAATGACAAAGGGAGGGAGAGCGAGAGAGGGTAAGAGAGAGAGAGAGATTAAGTGAATGAGTGAGGCAAAAGATGCTACCCTCTGTATAACCCGCCGCCTCACCACATTAGCCAATCAGAAATCCATCTCTGCTGTCGTTTTTCCGCTCCGTGCAGACTATCAAAAACTAATCTTCTGTCCCATGTTAGCGCATCTCTACATTCATCTTTCTCTCTGTGTGTATGTTGCACTAATAAACCTCCCCCACCTCCCGCAAAAGCAATCCCATCTCCATTTCTGCAGTTTACAGATTTCAAATTAGTACATTTGCAGGCCTGTCAGTTTGTTGGGTGGAATTCTTTTCGATATTTTTCATTCGTTTAGATTTGCCAGTGGCGTAAATATAATCAGTTTGTGGTCGCTTTTCTAAACATGCTGTAGGTGCGTGGACAACAATTGGCAGTACAGGCAATTCAAGCAAAACACAAGCCATCCAGATCCCATCGTATAGATGACGCAGATGAAATATCCAACTTCTTGAGACAAAGTCATTCAAATGAACACTTATTCATTTGTTTGTGGGGGGGGGGGGAAATGGGGGGGGGGGGAAGGGTAAAGAAAACCAGGCGAAAGCACCTGTGAGGCGTGAGAGCTTCACACTTAACCGTAAAGACGTCGTCTGGATTTACAGGGGAGAGCAGAGCACCGCCACAGTTTACCGCCCACAGAAGCAAGGCAATCACTCACCTCAGCCCATCTGCACAGCCCGACAACACACGCACACACACACACACACAAGCAAGCACGCATGCGCGCACAAACACACACACACACACACACACACTCATTTGTACGGTCAGAGTGAGCGAGAGAGAGCAGGGAAGAGAGCGATACAGACGTACTGTATCAGAAAGATATGTACTCACACACACACACACACACACGCACACACACACACACTACAGCTGGGGAAAGTGCAGATGCTGAAGATTTCTTGTTGCTGACAGTTGGCTTCTCACATTCCCTGGCTGTGAAGAGTAACCCTGCTGTGCTGCTGTGCGCACGTGCATGCCTGTGTGTGTGTGTGTGTGTGTGTGTGTGTGTGTGTGTGTGTGTGTGTGTGTGTGCGTGTGCGTGCCTGTGTGTGTGGGTGCAGAAGTAGAACATGGATAATGTTACGTGTGACGTCAGGCAAACGAGGCTTCCGGTAGGTTCCGGCCACAAACCACCAGACCTCACCTTGGAGACACAGCCATAAACGCTCACACACGTGCACGCGCACACACACACGCACTAACACGCACACAACACGTTCATAGATCACACACAGGCAGTTAGTTGGGAGAATGCTGTGATCTGTAGACTCACAAGTCATGCATCTGAAGCATAAAAACACACATTGTGATTTGATGTCCAGAAACCAATATAAATACACCGTATATGCTGATAGAGTATACATACTCTGCATAGCGTGTGTATACCATTCAGTCTATGATGTAAACATGTGGGAAAAACACACACAAAGACACACACACACACACAATTGCTGACATAAATCACAGGTTCCTTCTGGGAGACTTGCCCTATCTCCCTATTTTGTACTGGTGAAATGTAGATGTATCGATTTTAATCTGTTCCCCGATCATATCCCCCGAAGGTGTGAGTGCGGAGGTCATAGGCATACAAGGTGTCAGAGAAACCAAAGGCTCACTCTCGCCCCCCCCAATGTTCTCTCTGATAGTGAGAGAACATTGAATGAGGACAGTACGCGAGTGAGATATTGAGGGACACAGTGAGAGAGAAACCGAATAACAGCAGAAAGTGTGTGAGGGAAACAAGAAAATAGAACTCTGAGCAACTATTAGCAAGGCTTGCTAATAATGATAATGAAATTAAGGCCAACTGTTACCAAGAGTCAAACGTGATTTAGTAGTAAGATCACTACCCAACCAAACAGTGTCTCGTGTTTGATGTCAGCGTAGGGATAAATGTGGGCCAATATGGGTGCATGTGTTGCATTTAGTTCTGCCACTTAATGGCATAATTCATAACTGCATAATCATTAATTGCAAAGCAGAAAGGCAGAATCGTTATTGTGTTACCCTCAATCAGTCTTAAATAATTGCAGAAGTGCTAGTTAAATGAAAATAAAATATGTACAGTTGTACTGCAGCACTAAAATGTCAAATAATACCACTGGGTGAATTGGACCAGTTTTGTCCAATAAGTTATTTAGGGAGCAATTCTTAATTTATAGTTTTTTGTTGTTATTATTGTGTACATTTGACCTGATGAATTTAAAAACATTTAAAAATGGGGAGTTTATAAGCTGCCAAAGGTACTTAATGTCTCCAGATATAAAAACAGAACATAAATATTATTAATTATTAATAAATAATGAGGGCAGTGTGTGATGGAAAATGCCAATAACATATAAACAGTTAGAGGAATAAAAACACAAATATACATTATTTCTCTCCTAAGATTAGCAAATTATCCTCCAAGGTCAAGCCATGGACTCACATTTAACTTTATAAAATGTCTTTCTAACACTCACGAGACATGTCTTGGCCAAATACCAGCATTGAGGCAGACTTGGGCTACAGTGATACATATTTTCTCGTGTGTTGAGCGAAGGATTTCCCAAAGCTCCAGAATCGAAGTGCAAGTTAGGGTCTTTCACTACATTAGAGGGGAAGGACAACGTGTGAGAAAGAGAAACAGACAGAGAGAGAGAGAGAGAATGAAAGGGGGAAAGAGAGAATCACATGCCCTCTCAGAGAGAAAAAAAATCAATACACCCCCTCCCCCCTCTATTTCCTGAAGGGAGGCTTGTGTAATAGCCTAGTGCCATCCAAGTGCCATCTCTGCCTGGGTTTACCCGGGAAATACACTCATTGCGACAGAGATCCAAGGCTACTGTGCACACAAGCCTGTCACCACACTTCAATGGGACACACTCACAGCAATGGCTTCTTTTGCCACGCTCATGATAAACAGAAAAGATAACATAAGAAAACAAAGATAAACAATGTAATTTTTGTATATAAAGTGAGACATGTTTTAAAGCTAAAATTAAGCAGTTGTTCTTTTATAAAATACATGTAATAGCAGCTTTAACCCAAAATGAATACAGTACAGTGAGTATACAGTATACAGGACAATTAAATATACTGTATTACTACCCATCTTGCTCAATGATGCCCTTGGATAGGACCTGCATGTCTGGGACCACTATTGTAGGGGGAAGTTAGCCACCCAAACAACTATAGTGTGAGGATCCTGCACTGCTGAGGGGTTAGTGGTGGCTAGGGGGCGTGTCTACTCCTGCTGACACAGGCATGCCAA